>BJCM01101738.1:0-14898 GCA_018326385.1 Flaveria bidentis
CAATCACTCTTGGTCCACCAAGATTTCTACTTCTTTCATCAAGTTCCAAAGCTTCAATTTTGGCTATCATAATGTCTAAAGTGGTGCTCTCTAGATCAAGAGTGTTTTTCAGCATGGTTACATTCTGTTTCCAGCTTTTAGGGAGACTTTGAAGCATTTTCTTGTTCAGTTCTTTAATCTTGTAAATGACTCCCATGATTTACAAGTCATTTACCAACTGTACAAATCTATGCAGTTGTTTAGATATTGATTCTCCTTTGGTGTGGTGGAATGTTTCATACTAATTGACCAGCTTGTCTTTGTTGATTTCAGCCACCTCATTGCTTCCTTCACACATGATTTTCAGTGCATCCCAATCAGCTTTAGCAGTTCCATACTTTTCCAATCTTTTTAGCACATCCATCTTTAGTGCTTGAGTCAAAATTGAGTAAGCTTTGAGGTCAATCTTGATTTTCTTATAGTCATCTTCATCCAGAGTTAAGTCTTTAATGGGTGCTCTACCAGTCTTGTAAATTGTAGCTTGATCTGTTGATAGAGTAACAGGGATGTGTGGACCCTTGCATATTGAAATCTAGAAATCAGGATCTACATTTGTGATGTAATTTCTAAACCTTATTCTCCACTGCTTAAACTCAGATTTGTGTTTAAGCATAGGAGGTTTAGGTGTATGACCAAGTTCAGAGTAACTTTTAGAATCCATTTTAACTTGTGTAAATATAGATTTAGTTAATTTTAAGATTGATTATGTTTGATAAGTCCAACTTGTTCAAGCAGTTCTTTTGAGGTTCAGAATGAGTTCTGTAATGATTTTCTTGCTATTTGACAAGAGTATTCTTGTTGTTTAGTAAGTAGAGATGATGATATCCACTACTAGCAACTTGATTACCAGATCAATCGAATTCTATTTAGTCTATGCGCAAATCTGAAAGAGAACCGAGAGCCAAAGCTCTGATACCAATTGACTGGGTTGAGTAAAATTGATATTCTTACTGTGAATCGAATATGATAATCAAGTCAATGATTAAATGGCGGAAACAAACAATCAAAGAACATTTAATGCAATAATAATACTCATAAATGCTTTTGTATTTGTATTTATCAAAGTTGTTTTACAGAGAATAATTACAACAAAAATTCTCTATCTATCAGCCCTCACCTCAGTACGAGGTTAACTATTCTATTTATAGACAGACAAGATGCCTTTACAAAATGACTAAACTACCCCTGAACTATTACATCAGAAACTAGTCTAAGTCTTGATCCGCATCTTTGCTTGTTCATCCGCATTGACAAATGCGGATGAGATAATCTTGATCAACATTTTCTCACTTGATCATCCGTATTAGTTTGTTGGTCATCCGTATTGGTTAATACGGATGAACAAATACTTATGCGCATTTGTTCGGTCATCCGCATTTGTCAATGCGGATGAGTAAAGTCTTGTCTGCATCTTCTTTTGGTCTTCCGCATTAGTCAACGTGGAAGTGTAACTACTTCAGCATTAGTATTATGTCTTCTGCATTAGTCAATGCAGAAGAGTAAATACTTGTCTGCATCAGTGTTATGTCTTCCACATTAACAAATGCGGAAGGCAATACTTGTTTCTTTCCTTAGCAGAGTTTCATCCGCATTTCTTCTTCGACTTGAGGGATTCCAGCTGAGCAATCATCAATTCACCCATTGAGTTGGCATGTATGATCCTTTCAGGGTGCAACATAGGACCTAGATGGAAACGAAAGATAATAAATGTACGAAATAACCGAAGGAATGATGAAGATAATAATGATATTATCTATGTTTATGTATAATGCATGATCATGAACGATTGTAAAGAACGGTTTTAAATGAGAGATAAAGTATGTTTTATTATAAAATTAGAACTCACTCAACAACGCTGACATTTATATGTTTCCAGTTGGCAGGTAATGGTTTCCAAGAATGGCACGGGGCGGCTACTCGGGTCATTTTTGGATGACATTTCTTTGTACAATGTTTTTGCATTATAATGTGAACAAACGATATTTTGTAATGAATGTTGTATTATTTTGCAAAAGCATTTATTTTAATGAAATCAAATGCCGGTTTTAATGATTCTGCTGCAACACTTTATTGAAGTGAATGAAAATATATGTTTTATGTGCGATGGTTGACCAGCTGTAAGCATCCCAGGATCGTGGCCTTACACGTGAATTGCTACTTGTAAATCTTTTTATATATATGTATGCTGAACCCATGGAAACTCACCGACTTTCAAAGTTGACCTTTTATTTTTAACAATTTTCAGGATTGCTACTTGTGAAATTCTTCTTGCTCATATAGGGCTTGGACTTAGTTAAATAAATATCTTATGTTGTTGTAAGGCCCCGTTCCCCGGACGTGTACAACTGGCCATTCATCGCACATAAAACATATATTTACATTTGTTAGGGACCGTGTATGTACGGAGTACTAACTGATTATGCATGAATAACAAATCAAATAGTGCGGAATCCTATTTGATTGGCGATCCAATCAGTGAGAACACAATTTCGATCAATCTAAAGATTAATGAAATGCTAAGAATGATTAGAACACGATCAACTGCGAACTATGAAGTTGGAACAGGCTCTCTGGAGTCTCTGGACGGCTAGGGTACGAATATATGTCGAAATTCTTGAAATGTTATGTTTTTCCACGAATTAGGTGGTATTTATAGGTTAGTGTTGGTCGATCGTACGAATGAACCATTAGCATGGTTCAGTCGTGCAACTGAATCATGCGATTGATTCATACGCACGACTGAAGGTTCAATCGTGCGACTGAGTCAATCTTATGTCTCAATCGTGCGACTAACCAGTCTCCTGGTTCATTCGTGCAGCTAGTCCATTAGCATGAAGTATTCATGCGTATGGTCTATTAGCATGGTCCATTCTCATGAAGACTTCACACGATTAAGTTTGAACATGTTTCTCAATCATTATTGACTAAGAACTTTGCATAATAACCTCAAACCTATATAGTTAGTTTAATATACTTTATTACACAATAAACAATGAAATATTAAAAATTCTAGTCCTCAATCACATATTGTATTTCATTCAATTCATCCATTACATATATGTAAGACATGATAGACATTTTACATTAAGCTCCTAAGCTAGGTACATATGTATCAACAAACACCCCCTTAGACCTTGTTTACATTAGCGTCTGAAATTCTTCATTAGCTCCTCAAATCTCCTGTACTTCTCCTCTCTAGTAACTCTGACATTATCTCAAATGCAAAATAGAGTCGTATAACATTCTGGAACTAGAGGGCTTGTACTATATCTTGCGTGTCATAGAATAGTGGCCACTTGTATAATGTATAGACATCGTCTGCAGACAAGTTGGTTAGCAACATAGGGTCGAACACCCGAATATTTTCCATTTTGCTCTCTCTCTGTAGAACTATGACCGCTTTGCCTGTTCTCCAATCATAACACCACCACTTGAAGTGTGGAGTGAAGTCCTGTGGCATTTCCCTTAAGGGAATCTTGGACATTGTTCTCGGAGGACTCCATTTTAGCACCACTTTAGGTTTTCTAGAAATGGGATCAACTTCAGACCTACGGATATACCTTGTTGGTTATTGAGGTCTGATGTTTACCCACCTAGTGTTGTATTCATTCCTTAAAGCAACCTCAAACCAGCCTGACATTTTTCTCAGATTAGCATATAACAAATTTAGGAATGCCAGCTGGTTGAGCTCAAAACCAGGGAGAGTCTTCAGATCATGTGGGAATCTGAAGTACTCTATTCCCTTCTCCCTCTTAACTACATAAACATTAAGATCCTCAAAAAACTCCCACGCAATAATCTTGCCCGACACGTTTAGATGTTTCATGACCTTGTAAAGCTTGGTGTAGGCATTTGGCTTTTGCGCAGTGCGTTAGGCTCATATCTCAGCAAAACAAGCCGCCCATTCAGCCTTCTTTATATCAACATCAGCATTTGAGGCTTGGGCTTGGCTTTCATTCTTCTCTGTCTCTTTTTCAATCTCATCCAGTTTGTTGAATGTAGCACTGCCGAGAGTGTCACCCAAGTTAGGGATCACATTGCCTTTCGGTCAGTGTACTCTGGATAGTGCTCAGTGGTGACATCCTCAATCTCTATTTCATCTACGTTGTTTAGCTCATCGTCACTTGTCACATCAAAAGTAGGTGCATCTTTGACAATCTCGTCTGGATTTAGCTTGAACATCTCTGCAAGTTTCTCATCAGTCGGGTCGTGTATGATTTCTTCTTCTTCGGGAGTGTAGCTCACCGATCTTCTAACAATCCCTTGCAAATCAAGAATCATTGTGGATGACTTGATTTGTTGTAGGGGAGCAACATCATATTCATCTTGCTGAGATGTTTGATCTGCTTGATTTAAACATGTAATACATCAACCATTACTAATTAATCAAGACAATTAAACATTAGATAAATATATATAAACATTAATTTCAACGATTCAAGTACAAAAGTTTTCAACTACATAAACATCTAATTGCAGGCTTCTCAATAGGAGGGGTGGAGGAGGAGGCTCCTCGATCTTGATTCCTTTTGGTCCTCTTCTCTTGAGATTTAGGAGAGGCTGATGTAGCAGCATTACCTTCTCCATCATCATCATCATCTCCTTTCTTTTCACTCGGTCCTGCATCATCACCTTCATCTTCTTCATCTGAATCATCCTCATCATCATCATCATCATCATCACCTTTGATCTTCAGAGGCTCACACTTTGACCCTTTTAGCTTAAGCATGATCTTCTTGTTCTTCCTCTCAAGTTCTTCAATCCTTTTCACCAAAGCCAACACCAGCTCATTTTGACTGGTAAGAGCATGGTGTGCTCGGCTTAGACCTTTCTCGTACAAGCCAGTCTTCTTACTAAGCTCCATGATTTTCTGAGCTTAAGCTCTATTTACCTCCATCATCTTATGTAACTGATTTGCCCTATGCTCATCAGTGGCAAGTAGCATAAGCACTATGCTGTTGAGATTAGCCAGTTGTTCCTCTAACCCGATGGGGGGTAGAGTGGATCCTGGTGTGAATTTAGGATGGGTGGAAGTACCTGCTTGGTGGCTTGTGGTGGTAGATGTGATGAATATGGGTGGTGGGATAGGAGTGGATGTGGTGGTGGCTGTGGCAGTAGTGGTGGCTGTGGCAGTAGTAGTGGATGGTGTCAAAGGAAATCTAGGCCTCTTACCCTTTTGCCAAAAGGGTTAGCCATCCTCTTCTTCCTGGAGCCCTTAGATATAGAGGCTCCCCCTTGGCTACTGGGCTGGTCCAGGGTGTAAGATAGATTAGTATCAGCAGTTACAACATCCTTGGACTCACCCTGGCGTCCACCAACCGCCCTAAGCCCTCTCTCAGTGGCTACGACCCGGCTCCCCACCGTCCGTACCAAAGGCTCCTCGTCCGACTCCTCCTCCTCATCCATCTAAAAATCAGGGTGGATTAGAGCTGGCTCGGGTCCACCGGGAGCATCACCTCCTTGACCATCACCGTGGTCATCATCATCATCTAAGTAATCATCTTGTATCTCAATAGGCTCGACATCAGAATCACTATCGTTGTGGCGCCACTTCTTTTGTGACGACACCACTTCTTGTGCGACGGCGCCATGTAGTCAGCCTTAGCCAGGTGCTCGAACAATCTCTTAACAGGGGGTTTCACCTCCTTCCTACTGTACACCTTCATCCTCCCTAATGTGGTGTCATCCATCACTTCTAGTGAAACTACATCATCACTCTCCTTGGGCAGCAATGGCAGTTTCTGGTCAATAATCATTTGCAGGAAACGCGGGTACATACAAAAGACCTCATTTCCCTTGGCTTCTATATACTCGACCCAGTAGGTGAAGATCATCCATGAGAAACTGAATGGATACAGTCTGGTTGGGCAGTCACCATATTCTCCCAACCCTAACACCCTCCTCAGATCTTCATCACTGATCTCAATCTCCTCACCAAATATGGAACTACGAATACGATGCGGTTCAGCAGACCTGTCGACTACAATGCTTTCCCAGAAAGCCTGCTAAACCGATTGATATGGTGTGCATGGGGTAGATATGGCCCTAAAGATTCTCGATCGTCTCAGAAATGTAATGATACCCATAAAATCCAATGCATTCCGGGAGGTGACGTCCACATTCGCACACAGGTTATGCTTTGTGCTCATAGTCCATCTACTCGCCATGTTTCTGTTACACAAGATAAATAAACGTTAGAGTTTGTGTAAGTGAATGACATGTGAATTTAATGGACTTGAATCATTCTGATTTTTCGCGCGAATGGACAGTGCGACTGAGTCTTAGTCGTGCGAATGAGCTTAGTCGTGCGAATGAACCTACGACTTATCTGAGTCGTATTTTGTTCTATGCGGTTGAACCAATCGTGCGACTGTATTCATACACATGGTTCATTTGTGTGATTGAGTCATTCGCCCATTTCAATCATGCGATTGAAGTTCATCAGTGTGTCCATTCACATATGTCTCTTAACGGTACTGTAGAATCGGTTCTTCATCTATACTTGACGTTAAACATTTAGGTTAGTCTAATTTGACTCGCAATCAATCAAAATAACACTTAGTACTAATGAAATTGATGATTAAGTCCATGTTAGTGGTTTATTTTGATGGTTTTTGTCTCGGTTTAGTTTTCACCCAATTAGATCATTAGGGTTTGATTATACTGAGCATTTAGGTCGATTTTAGTCTTGCATTACATGTAGAAACAAATCATAATAGTTAGTGTCACAAACAGGAGGCTAAATCACGGATACGAAATTTGGGTAGAGTAACCTTGCTTTCTTACGATTTAACTGCGATTTGGGGGTGATGAGTGTATGTGACTGACTCCCCTCTATTTATACTAGGTTTTACTTTAGTCGTGCGAGTGCCCTATTCACACTTTTGATTCGTGCGACTGGGGCTCAGTCATGTGACTGGCTTAGTCTGTCACATTCAGTCGTGCGACTAGGTTTTAGTCGTGCGACTGACTCATTTGGTTACCTCCATTCGTGCGATTGGTTCATTCTAGTGATCCAATCGTACGTATTGACCCATGCTTATGGTCCAATCGAACATCTGGTCCAAACGTGCGGTTCAGTCGTGTGATTGGGCTCATACGTATGATCCAATCGTGTGACTTGTCCATACTTATGGTCCTGATGATCATCTCAGACATGATCCTTTTAACTTTGAAAACTGATGATCACCTCAGATGTGATCCTTTTAACAAAGAACCGATTTGTCACCTCAGACGTGACCTCTTATAAGTGAATGCTTCATAGATTGAAATCCGATACCTAGTCCGACTTTTACCACCTAAATGACTAAAAAGTAACTAGAAAATTTAAAAAATAAAATTGAGACATATATATGTATTTTTGATTAGAGATGGATTTTAAACCTATTAGTGTAATTCTAATAGATTTTACTTCTTGGACAGCACAACTTCAATTCCTGTTTATCATTTCTGGTACAATTCATTTTGTTATTATACAACTATATCATAATTACTTGGGGCATTTTAATAAACAATCATGATGCTTGATCCTTGTTTCCATTGATAGTTAATAACAATTTTAGGAAATCATACTAGAGCCACAAGATGCACACAATGATTTTGACTTTCAAGAACTGCAGCTGACGCTGATTGTCAGTATACTTGTCCTCTTAAATCCAAACAAAGATTTTTGATACACATTGATGATGATTTAAGGTTTAATTATTTCAACAAGCATTTGTGGATAATCAACGTTCCTCCGGAGATTTTTGAGCGGTCTACGGGAATTTTCAAGAAGAGACTATTCTAAGAGCTTTCAAAGAGATGCAAAGCCTCAGGTCAGTGCCATCGCACAACAGAGAGGCGCAAACAACAATGAATTCTACAATATTTAGGTTATGTTTATCCTCAGGTCAGTGCCACCGCACAACAGAGAGGCACACAACTTATCTTCTTGTTCGAACAATTATTTTCTTTTTGCACATATCGTACCAACAACATAAGTTATTAGCTTGATTGCGTTTTGCATTTTTCATGTGCTTTGCTCATATTTTATGGTTGTCCGCACACATATGTCGCGTTTATTTTGCTCTTCATCCCTTATTGGAACATCGTTGATTGTGTTAACCAGGTATAAGATAGAAACCCACAGCAGGTTGAACAACTTAGTTTATAATTGAGACCACCAATGAGGTCTACTTGTCTATTGTTTTGAATCTACTAACACATCATATAATGAACTAGCAGCCTCTAGGTCTACTTTCTCTATGTTACCTTGGTAGCCTACTAGTTTTACTATCATTTTTCTTTTTATTTTACTTAGACATTTTAGACTTAAACTTTGAATTTTGAAGTCCCAAATAATCTTTTCCCTGTGTACTATCATTTTCCAAATACGTTGAATCAGTATCACAGATTTGATTTCTTTCCTTTTAGCTAAGCTGTCCTCCTCCCTCGTTTTTTAAGTAATTAAATAAGACCACTAATTTAATACTAATCTAACCTATTCTCGCCTTAAAATTCTAAAACTAAAAATATTTTTGGAGTTTTTTGGATTTTATAGAAACAAAATTTTTAAATAAGAAAAATAAAAATAAAATAAAATAAAAGGTTGTCGGACTAAGCATTTTCATCCTCTGAAATCAGGTCACATTTCATTTTCATGCCGTTGACCTCTAACAGATATAAAAATCTTGGTTTATCAAAATCTTTTGTGTAGAGGTCGGCGCCTTGAAAATCCGTATTTATTTTAATGACATCGATTAAATGTTTTTCAAAACAATCACGTATAAAGTGATACTTAATGTCGATATGTTTAGTTTTGGAAGTTTAGACTAGATTATAGTAGCAGAATTATCAACATAAATAGGAGTGTTAAAGAATTGCAAATTGTAGACCTGCATTTTCTGTTGAATCCAAATGATTTGCGAACAACAACTTGCAGCAGCAACATATTCAGCTTCACAAGTTGACAGAGCAACCAATGTCTACTTCTTACACTGCCAGGTGATTAATCTTCTCCCAAAGAATTGACATCCTGCAGAGGTTGACTTGTAGTTCATTTTGCAGCCGCCGTAATCCGAGTCACTATACGCTGTAAGCTCAAAATCATCGTCATGTACCACAACCCGAGTGTTGGAGTACCCTTCGGATAACGAAATATTCTTTTAACACCAATGAGATGGTTAACTTTGGGTTTTGCCTGATATCTAGAACAAAGACACGTCACGTACATGATATCAGGTCATGAGGTTGTGAGGTACATGAGGGATCCGATCATTCCTCGGTACATGGTGGCATCCACCAGATCACCATTTTCGACGGGTGCCACGTCGTGGTTTGTAGCTTGTGGAGTCCCAGCTGCCGAAGCATTCTCCATATCAAACCAACTGAGAATATCGCCTACATACTTGGTCTGATGTAGAAATTTTCCCTTTGGTGTCTGATCCACCTGTAACCCCAGAAAGAACTTCATCTCTCCCATGGCACTCATCTCAAATTCACCTTTCATTATTGCTTCAAATTCTTTACACAATTCTTCGTTTTTGGAACCGAAGATTATGTCATCAACATAAATCTGTACTAGCAGTAAGTCACCATCCTTTTCTTTGATCAACAGTGTGCAGTCAATCATTCCTCTACAAAATCCATGTTTCATAGGATGAGTCGAGAGCTTCTCATACCATGCTCGTGGGGCTTGGTGGAGCCCGTAGAGAGTCTTATCCAGCTTGTATACTCTGTCCCGATGATACGGATCGTCAAATCCTTTGGGTTGACTAACATACACTGTCTCCGAGATTTCACCATGAAAGAATGCATTCTTCACATCTGGTTGATAAACTTTAATCTTCATATAAGATGCATAGGCAAGGAAGATACAGGTTGCTTCCATTCTAGCCACAGGTGCAAACACTTCATTATAATCAATTCCTCTGACTTATCGAAATCCTTGAACTACAAGTCGAGCCTTGTTTCTGATTATGACCCCTTGGTCATCTTTCTTGCATTTTAAGACCCATTTAGTGCCAATGAATTAGCACCTTTTGGTTATCCACCAGTGTCCATACTCCTAACTTCTTGAATTTAATACATGGCACTCACCCATGCCTCATCGTTTAAGGCTTCACTTACGTATTTTGGATCAAATTGAGACACAAAACATCGATAAGCACCGTTGTGAAGATAGCCTTTTCCCCTTACTAAGGCATAATCAGCTGAGTATAACTGATTTCTTGTCTGTACTCCCGATTGTACATCCCCTATGATGTTGTCTAGAGGATGATATACATTAAGTCGAGATCTGGGAGTGGTGGGAATGATTACTTCCTTATCCAAATTTTGAATTCCTAGTTCAGTATCTATAGTTCTTGGAGTGCGAGGTTCCGTAGTGTTAAAGGCATCAACATCTGATGCTTGGGTACTTTCAGTAGCATGAACCTGTTCCTCGTGTTACATGTGAACATTCTCCATTTCTTCATCGTCAGAGGAAGAGTCACTTACCTCCAGTGTTCCCCCTGAATGGCAAGAAGACTCACTTTGTGAACCTGATGTTATCGAGTCTAGTGACGGTGTGTTTAAGACATCGTACATCATCTTGGTCTATAACTCATCATCAGAACGGGAAAGAAGGATGTTGAAGGACATAAAGAATCCATCAGAATCGAAGAAGAATACGGGTCCTTTTCCAGTAGGGGGTGGTGTATCTTTGAACGTCGATGTTGCACCACACTTCTACTTCACCTGTTGAGTTGTTGTAAACTCTCTTATTCGGTATGTTGTATCATAGAAAAATTCCTTCTTCAGCCTTTTTATTGAACTTCCTTGACTGATTTTTCTTCAGCAGTGTACATGGTGCGCCAAATGGTTCGAGGTGCTCCAGATTAGGTTTACATCATTGGAGAAACTCGTAACATGTTTTACCATGATGTTTGACCACCATGACTCGATTTAGGGTGTAACATGCATTGGCAACTGCCTTATTCCAAAATTGGATGGGAAGTTTCGAGTAAGCTAGCATCATTCGTGTTGTCTCTGTCAACCTCCTGTTCTTCCGTTCAGCAACTCCGTTCATTAATGGAGTGTAGGCAGATGTGAACTAATGTACAATTCCTTTCTCTTTGCAGAATGCCTCCATCCACTGGTTCTTGAACTCCGTGCCGTTGTCTGAGCGAATCTATCGCAAGATGGGGTATGTGACTAGAGTGTGTATGCAGAGGAAGTCAAGCCTCAATTTCAAAATCATGCTCTTACGGCTCACATCAACGATGGACCATCTCCAATGCCTACTGAGGTAAAATCTAACCTTTGTAGTGAAAAATGCATTAATGAATTGCAAGGTTATAGGGAGCATAACCATAAACTGGCTGATAAAATCAAAGAAGAAAAGGCAAAGTCACAGATGATGAAGAATGAAATTAAAAGCTTTGAAATCAAAATCCAATCTCTCATCTCTGACATAGAAAAACTGCATGGTGAGAAGTACACTCTTGTATCGGAGAATGTGCTACTTACTGAAAAGTTAACTCAATCTAAGGCTCAACACTCTATGATTGATGTGAAACTCGAAAAGTTTCAAATGTCTTCAGTCAATCTGCAAGAGATGCTTGATTCCCAAAAGGATCCAAAAGGACATGTCAGGAATTGGGTATAATTCATGTCCTCCACCATACAATGACAACAACACTGTCATGCCTGAATCTGTCTCACTCACTGAAGCAATTGAAACTAAAACTATGGAACCTAAATCTGTAGTACAACAGGTGACAAATCCTCAAAATAAACCTGATGTTTATATTGAAACAAATGAGGATAAAATCAAGTTAGGTCACCCAATCAAAATCAAAGAGTGTTCAGACAAGACAGTGAGTGTCATGAAACCATCAAGCCTTGTAAAAGCAATTGTCCCTTTTATAAAATTCATACCCTCTGTGTTACAAGGTAAAAAGAAATACGTGAAGTTAGTTAAACCCACTGCTGATAGCAGTTCTGATAATGAGATCATATCTACAAACAATTCAAGCAAATCAGAAAAGGTTTCACTATAAAAGAAACAAACAGGATTACTGAGTTCAACACCTAAAACATTATCAAACCCTCAGTCTTCAAGATTAGGGCATGGAGTTGGGTTTGATATCTGCAACAAGGAACATGTTGACCAGTTTGAAAAAGAGGTGAGAAATGGGTTGAAGAAACAGAAACAACCCAGAAAATCAACCAAAGGTAGTGTTGTGAAACAAACTACAAAAATGGCTGATTCTGATTCATCCCCTAAAGAAAAGATAGTGACTCATCAAAAGAAAATATCAGCTGAATCACATAAGGAATAATCTGATTCAAGAAACAAACAAATGTATTGTGACATTTGTGAAATATTCAATCATAAGACAGATAAATGCTTTTTTAATCAATATTGTTCTATTTGTGACATGAACTATCACTCCACCAAAAACTGCTATTTCAACAAGTATGTTTCAGTCTGTGACATGAACAATCATAATACATCTGATTATTAGTTCAATCAGAAGGGTTTGAGAATTCCCCAACACAAGCCCATCTCAAAAACATCCACTATCACACATTCTGTCAGACCTCATTTTTACAATTATCAATCTAGGACTTCTAGATCAACAAATGACAGAAACACTTTGAAGAAATTGTGGAAGGGTCAAAGAAAACATCTTACAATGAAACACAAAACTGACCTTCCAAAACAAAAACCTACTTTTGATAATGAAAAACGGGCTAAATTTCTACAAAGAATTAGAGACCAATGATTTCATTACTCATCTGAATCTTCAGTGGATGTTGATGAGATGACTCACCCAATTCATTACCAAAATTCTCCCAGAACACCTCCAACTAAACCATAATTTAGAGGGAAATACCAAGAAGTCACCATCATGAATAGGAACGGTAAACCCAAGACCATCATGGCTTGGGTTCCTTATTCTAATTAGTTCTTTTTGCTTGTAGGTTCATCCACACAGGTCTAATAGCCTATGTTACGTAGACAGTGGATGCTCCTGACACATGACTAGAGATCGTTCCCTCCTTCATGACTTCAAGCACATACAAGGAACCACTGTGGCATTTGGTGGAGATTCAGAGGGTGGTAGAATTACAGGAGAAGGATCTGTGACAAACGGGATGTTGAGCTTTGACACAGTGAACTACTGTGAACAACTGAATTTCAATCTGCTAAGCGTGTCTTAGATCTGCGACAAGAAATATGCCACTCACTTTACAGACACTCAATGCTACATTCTGAAACCTAGATTTCAGATCTCTCAAGAATGGGTTGTCTTAAAGACACCGAGGAAGAATAATACATATGTCTTAAACCTGTGTTCTGCATCACCTAAAGAAGAAACATGTCTTTTTTCTAAAGCATCATTTGATGAGTCACAGCTTTGGCATAGACGTTTGGGGCACACAAACTTTAAAAGTATGAAAAAATTGGTCAAAGGAAACCATGTCATTGGTCTTCCTGAAAAAGAATTTAATTTTATTGATCAATGTTCAGCATGCCTTAAAGGAAAACAACACAAGTCATCTCACAAAACCAAGCTTGTGAACACTAACAATACTCCATTGAAGCTACTTCACATGGATCTATTTGGACCAACTCATGTAATGAGTATGGGAAAGAAACAGTATTGTTTAGTAATCATTGATGAGTTTTCACGATTCACATGGGTGTTCTTCCTACTTCATAAAAATGAGGCATCCTAAATCATACAAGAATTTATGACTAAAAGTGAAAATCAACTTGATCTTAAGGTCAAAATAATAAGAAGTGATAATGGTACTGAGTTCATAAATGAAAGTATGAGTTCCTTTTGTACAACCAAAGGCATTGCTCATCAATTCAGTGTAGCTAGAACTCCTCAACAAAATGGGGTAGCTGAAAGGCGAAATAGAACACTAATTTAAGCAACAAGAACGATGCTAGCCAATGCTAAATTATCAATCACCTTCTGGGCAAAAGCAGTTAACACATCATGCTTTGTACAAAATTAAACTCTGATTGTTAAAGAAAGTAACATGAAACCTTATGAACTGCTCTTTCATAGGAAACCATTTATTGGATTCCTCAAATCATTTAGTAGTCCTGTCTCAATATTAAACACCCGAGACTATTTGTGAAATTTTCATCCAAGTCTGATGAAGGATTCTTTAAGGTTATTCTTCTGTTTCAAAGGCATATAGAGTGTTTAATCCAAGATTGAACATTATTGGTGAATCAACAAATGTTCAATTCAAGGAACATTCGTTTCCCAAATCTACAAATTGTCCCGACTGGTTGTTTGATATTGACACATTTACAAAGTCAATTGATCAATTTCACTTGTCTGATGCAGGAAATCTACATTCAAATAATACTTCATCAGCTGTAGAAAGAAGAGATGATTTTGTTGGATCCTTTATGCCCAAGACACATAGAACATTGATGTGGTTAGTACGTTATGATCCAAGTCGGGTCATACCCAATAACAAGCTTAGCAAACACCAATTAATGTTTAATTGATGATATGATCATGGAATTAAATAAATACACCATTTTAGAAAATGGGTTTTCTAAATAGATTGTATGTGAGAAAGAACAACTTATATGGATATTTTGTTCATGGATATTATTTGTAATGTTGTTTAATTTAGTTAAATAACACCAAATAATAAAAGAGTGTATGTGTTATACTATTAAGAGGTTAATTATATATCTATTTTTAAAACAACTAATAGAAAATTCCTTTTGGTTTTGGGGGGAAAACCCCATCCAAGACATGATTTCGGCCGCCCCTTTTAGGGGTATGGTCTTGGTTGTTTCAATTGACCACTCTCCAAAAACACACATACACACTCAATCCTTTCTCTCTCTCA
>BJCM01101767.1:0-10806 GCA_018326385.1 Flaveria bidentis
ACCGATAGGCTGAGATCATACATATTCACAGTTAGATTCACACAGACTTTCCCCACTACTTCTCCCCAGCCGTTATACACATCAAAAGAGAACATTAAAATGTTAGACATGATGAATTCCTGAAAAAGCATACTCAAAATAGTTAACATAATGTTGGTGAGTTCACAGGTTTATCTTACACAAAATATTATTGATGCATCATATACAACCAAATCTTACTTAATAATCAGATCAACCATACTATCATAACATAATTCATAAATCAGATAATATAGCATCACAACACTCATCCTGTTGGTGCAGGAAATTATTTCCTAAATAGTGCTACTTATATTATCCAATGGTTCCACATCCGAATTAATGGTTGTAACATAAATGACAGTATAACTAAAAAATTGCATCAATCACAAAAATCAATAGTATGCTTTTTCCCCAAAAGTTTATAAAAATCAAAATGGGGCTATGAATCTCACCTTTACT
Organism: Flaveria bidentis; assembly: GCA_018326385.1. Lineage (NCBI taxonomy): Eukaryota > Viridiplantae > Streptophyta > Magnoliopsida > Asterales > Asteraceae > Flaveria > Flaveria bidentis. Next base: position 481 of record BJCM01101767.1, read on the forward strand.
CCACGAAATCACCTATAAACAAATATATTTATAGTTTAGGAAACAAAAATATTTTCTTTAAATTTTTTCAGTACCTCAAATAATATTAAATTGTTACAATAAATAGGTAAGGAAATAAAATATAATATACTCAGATTTCATATTTTAATTATATACAGTTTATTTCCTATAATTTTTGAAATGTTCAAATAAATTGTTAAAATTAACTTTGGGTTTCTAAAAATTCTAAAAATTGATCAGAATATTTGTTACATTATTTATAACTTTTCAAAATTTTTCCAAATCCTAAATCATAGTAGAGTCAATTTTTATGATTTTCATCATTTTACTAGTATTTAGTAAAAATATCAAAATATGTGCAAAATTTCCTATTTTCGTACAGAATGTTCCATTCAGCTTTTCATACTTTCTGAAATTTTCTCATAATTTATTGCAAAGTTAAAGTATTTTTACCGATTTTCATGTGGCATAAACTTTCAAAATTCATAACTTATTCATAACTTCAAGTTAGGTCATGAAACTTTTTTGTCAACATATAATTTCCTTAACTTCATTCCAGGTTTAATTCTTTCAGCAAAAATTTTCTTTCAAATACTTAACTAATTTATATAAATTATTTCACTCATAGAAATGGCATCAAAATTTGCAGAACTATATTTCTTAATATTCTAAACATATTTTCAATGTTTGTTCCCACAATCATAGTCAATTACATAAGAAACTAAATTTAACAAATTGCACATAGGATTTTAACCTTTAATTGATAATTTATTTTATATATCTTTTAGTTATTTTTATTCATTTATTCATTTAGACTTCTAAGACCTTTCTTACTGCTTCTTGAATAAGGTTGATGTACAAGTAAGATTTATGAAACTTTTGGAATGTTAAATCATAAGAGTTAGTCATATGTGTTTGTTTAAACACATGTATAGTCTTTGTAATCTTAACTAGATATGGTTTAGAAAATGAAACCTTGATTTTGATAACGAAAAGAGGTAGTGATAACTGATGGCAGCTTCTTTCTCTGTCGAACCAAGTTAAGCGAAAGTTCCCATGCCTTGTTCTTCTTGTGACAACCGGATGGAAGATGATGATGGTTGATTGTGGTGACACTAGGGTGATAACCGAGAACTTAGAGAAAGAATGAAGGTGACTGAGAGGTGAGGAGTAGCGGTGACCGTCGGTTGAGGTGAGTATGGTGTATGGGGACCGAGAGCTTTGAGAGAGTGTAGGGTGGTGGTGTGCGATTTGTGAAGTGATCGAGAGATGTCTTATGGAGGTCTTGACTGTAGAAATTAATGCTACTAATCATGAGGTCTCTTATTAGCTTAGATGAGTAAGCTAGGTATAGGGTCTTTAGGTGTCAAGTTCTTAGTGTGTTTGTGCTAGGTGGCGGTCAAAGGGAAAGGTTGAGTGTCTTGGCCGATTGAGGTGTTAATCACCTCCTAATTCGGTTGGTTTAATCCTTAATGAGCCGAGGTTTAGTCTTAAAGGTTGCTTAAGCTTAATGTTTGGGTGTATAAGGTTTGCTTAGTTTTGTAAACTTCTTTAATATTAACTTATATTGTGGTGTTTGGTTGGGTTGTGTTTTTGTATCATTTGGTGTTTGTTTGGTGTTTTATGGTTGATTTTCTTTGATCACTTAATGTTTGGTAACAAAAGGTTATGAATATGGATACATGCATACGTAAAAGGTTGTGCATGCATGCAACCATGCATACATGCAACATATATATACACATAAACACATAATACACATATGTATTTAACAAAAGATGGCACATGCATACGTAGGATATGTATGTAAACATGCGTACGTATAATTTTAACATATATGTGCACATAACTATTCATAACTTATATATATAATAGATAACATATACTAAAATGTATTCATAAACTAATTTTACCTAACCTTATTTTTAGGGTCGTCACACAAACTATTAATTCTCCTCCATACCCGTAGTTTAGTATGTAGAGAAGTTATTCTTTTGTTTTTTTTTTCTGAGGAGCAATCTATCTAGTGCCTCCCGACACTACCAACTACAATGTTGTTGGTAAGTCATAACTAAGGACTTTAAAACAATTAAGCAATATAACCTGTGAGTATGTACATTGTTTATCAAATCAAACCACACTAACGCCCTCACATATTGGAAAGTGTATGTCAATATATATGCCACTCTAGGTTTCGAGCAGCAGGCAACCGTAAGAATCCTACACTCTGTGATTGCAGACAACCTTATCGATCCTACACTTTCTAGTAGCAGACAATACTTTCTATCCTGCATTTCTGACCAATCTTGAAGGATTGCAACCCTAGTGATCGGTGATTCTATCTAGAGTCCATCCTCACACTAACCTGCAAGTGAGGTCCCTCCTACCTAGATGTATTAAATTAAAAGAACATATGCCTTGAGATGATCAGTGACTCGATCCAGAGCCTATCCTCTCACTTTGATGATTCATATGTTGAGGACAGTTCAGTTTGGCAAATGAAAAATGTGTTCTAGCGCTGTTACTTAGGTCTTTTGGGGTAGTTTAGAACGGCCCCAAATATACCCTTATTTTTTGATGTCCTATTTTAATGGGCGGTCAAGAAAACGTTCTAGACTTGTATTTTCACTGTCGCAAATAAGTTTGTGTGCTAGTGAGCGATAATGAATTCATCCTACACAATGAAAATGAAGAGCAACATGAGATTATTCTCTATTAATGAATTTTTTTAATACATCGGATCCCATCAAAATTAATAATATTTTTAACTTATAACTTTTATCATGAAGTTTATGATTTTTTGTTACTTTGAAAGAACTAAATCAATTATCTTACTGAATCGAATACCCTTAATTGACCAAAAGAATAAATTAAATGTTGAGTTAGATATATATTTAACCCTTTTATCACGATATTTTCTAAAATGCATATCGTAGACATATATAACAAATTTACGTAACATGTTGACTCGATCATTATTATTGACTAAATATTTTAAAAAATTATATTAGTCAAAATTATAAGTCTATATAATTTATGAAAACAAAAAGAAAAATTGTCGACATGTGGTGTATTTTTATTATTTGACGGTAGAATTGAAAGACTTTTGATATTGTTATAATCCATTATAACGGATACAAAATAAAAACAAAATATTCTACAAAAGCAATGGAAACTATTATTCAAACACAAACCAATTACGACCATATGTACCTTCCTTTTAGAAGGTACCTGGAAATGTGAAAAGAAGAAAAATAAATCAATGATAGAATACTTATTTTTGGGTTTAAAGCATAACATTTTGAACAAAATATTTATAGAAAGCCTTCATTTACTCTTTTAACATAAATAAATTGACATGGATAACTGTGATCGTAGTAAAATTGTTTCTTAAAAAATGATAACAATATTAAAACAGATAATCATCTTTATGAGGACATGATCGGTGATACAAATTCTTGTAGACGTCAAGTAAAGATGAGAGATTTATAGAGGAGGGTAGATACTCGATATCTGTGACAATATAGTGTTTTGGTTTGCTTTTAGTCCGAAGTGCTTAATTACTTATTTTCTTGGTCGGCCTTTCGTCTTAGGATGTTTTTGGTTATACATCTGCCTCTAGTGATAAGCGTTTAGCTAATAGCTAGCTGCTTTTTAGGTTCGTCTTAGATCTTAGGTGAGTTTAGTTGTAGTTGTACCGATTCTCTTAGGTGGCCCAAAGTTAAATATGCTTTAGTTATAGGAGTTTATTATGCCTTTCTGCTTCTCTATAAATGAATAATGTTATGGCACTTGTTTGTATATATGTGGTCCTTGCATGTTTCTGTGTTTTATGTAAGCAAGTTTTTTAAGTTATGTTTGATCACCAATTTATAATAAAAAGTAATATTTGTCGATAGCTTATTCTCCCCAGACCCTATCATTTGAGTGAGATTTACTAAAGTATGTTATGTGTGCGTGTATTATCAAAATTGTTAAATTAAAAATTGAAAATTGAGTTAAAATTCATGTTTATAATATTTGAGTGTTTTACTCAAAAAAATAAAATAATCCTATATATTAAAGTTGTAAACCAAAGTGTAATATCTAACAAGATAATTTTACTACACTCCAGTTTGTTCCATACTAGCTCTTGTCTCTCGACCTTTCATAACGAGTGTTTGAACATTGCTAAAAAGAAATACGTCATCTCAAACTCAAATATCTACCAAATTCAAATCTAACCAATTTAAACCTCTATATTCTGTCATTTATAAAAACATAAATGGAACTGTGACAGAACAATAATTACACATATAATATCAAGTGGTGCAAAAAGGTATCCCTAACATCATCTTGTGTCACCACTTTCACTCCCTATAAATTCCACCCAACTCTCTCTAACCCTCTTATCCCTCATACTCAAACATGTCTACAATTATCTGCCCACAATCTTCCTTAGATTCCCCTCATGTCATAGAGGCAACCACAATGACACTCAAACTATCTTACAATCAAACATCATTCTTTGCAGATTGGAGGGTTCTCCATTCTCCATCCCATAAACCAATTGATGAGTGTTTCAACATAGAAACAAACTCACATCTTTACAACCAAAAGTCTTTGAAACTAAGCCCAAAAAGCCTTGAGCTTTGCACCGAAAGCTTAGGTAGCGAAACGGGCAGTGACATCAGCGATAATGGGGCCATTTATTCCGTCCCAACATCAAGTTTACCAGTGACAAAGAGTCGAAGAGATGATCATATGGAGTCGAAGAAGGTGCTCTCACCAAGCTTTCCACCTCCATTGATGACTATGAGTGGGCCAAAACTGTTTCAAGTTAGGCCTCATCGTATAGGAGGGAGGTTGGTTATCGAAGCTATAGAGACGAGTTTGGAGAAGAGTTGTTTACAAGTTGAAAGGAGCCATGGGCGGCTCCGGTTGACATGTTTGAAGGGCGAAAAAGGCGGTTTGAATATGGGAAGCCATGAACATGAGGTGATTGAGAAATTTCAAAGGCTAAGAAGGTGCAATGAAGATGAGAATGGAGATAAAGGAATATGCTCTAACTGGGAGCCTTGTTGTTGGGTGGCTATTTCATAGGTTATATGAACCATCAAACTTACTATGAAACTATACATGATATTCCTTTTTGTTATAGATAATATGATTACAAGAAAAGAGAATAAAATTATGTTAATTAAATGATTGGGATCTCTAATAAACAAAAGTTGTAGTAAGTTTGACAATTACGTTCGATGGTCTTTATCACATGTTATATTTATAACATTAGCCATAATTTGAAATTCACAAACTTGTTTCTCCCATGTTAGTTGGTTTTTGTTATAGTTATTGGGTAGTTATTAAATTACTGTTAAGTCTTATTTGTGAATTATTTTTACTTTTTATTCAAGTATATTCTTGTAAAGAGGAATCATGGTAACACATGAAAGAACTCACGTAACATCTATGGTTTCGTGTTCGCTAGGTTATATATTGATTATTTTATCGTTATACCTATTTTTCATCTTTATTAGAATTACATATATTTAATACTTTATAACTTATTATACCTATTGTTCCACCAAGAAATATAGAAACTTTATTTTATATATCAACCATCATATCTAATCCTTATATGTGTCAATTACACAAATAACAGTATATTTAGTATTTGATTTTAAACAATTGAGTTTACTTAGAGCATTCAAAGTACGTTTCTAATCCTCATTATTATAACTTATAAAATAAAATATATATTGTAATTTTTTTTATTTTTCTAAAACCTCTCACATCTTATTCTCTATACAAATCTCTATCTTAATTAAAAAACACTTACTTATTTTTTTGATATTATTGTATTTCTCATACTCACATCCAATTTTATAAAAAATGGATATTTGGATGATTTTTGGTAAAATTTGAGGATCGGGGTGCTGATAGGGGATGTCTTAAGAATGCTCTTAAGAAGACAATGCGAATAACGACTTAGATGCCAACTACCATCAAGTCGACACATTTGACAAGTGACACATGCCACCTATTACACTCAACGAGAGGATGATAATTTCATTTTTCACTTTTCAGGAAACACATAATGACCGAAGATTTGGTGGATGTGAAAGAGTGGACTTGATGCATGTGAACCTTGTGTCCTATGAGGCATTACATTTTGTCATGTTATGTGCTTAGACTATTTGAATATATGAATGTATTTTCGATGTAATAGTTGGGAAGAAACCGCTCTAAAGAAACTAATGGTGGAAGGAGTCAAGGGGTGATATTAATATACGTGACTTTGCAAGTATGTAAAGGTTTGTAGTTTCTAGTCCAAAATAGTTATAGAGTCTATGATTTTTGTTTACTCTTTACACTACATATAGGTAGTTAAGTAAAGGGGTTGTTACAATATCAAGAAAAACAAATTACTACACATATGTAAAACAAATAATGTGAGTTAACCTCTATCAAAGAGATGTTAATGAGAATTAAAGTTTGATATGGGAGAAAAAGCAGATACATCAATATGGCTTCACTTATAAGATATAGGCATACTACCTAAAAATTACCATAGTTCTGTTTTTTACTTTCTTATACAAACACTACAAATGATGTAGGCTATATACTTATATTTTATGTATTTGACCCAGTATCACATGTATTTGACCCAGTATCACATGTATTTGACACCGCCGTGATAAACTTTTAACAATGAAAGTCAAGTGACTAAAATCTTCTAATGGGATGATAAAATTAGCCATTACAAAGATTTGCTTTTAGCAAGTCTAGCATCTATTTTCATTTATACAAATAACTTAAATATTAAGAAAAAGAAAAGAGTGAAATATTACTAGCATCTTCAATTAGATACTTCTCTTGGGCCATTAATATACAAAATTTAATAAAGTCTCTTTATGCCTCCATGGATTCAGTGCTTCTTTTCCTGGGAAAGTAATAATATTATAAATGTTGATATTAAAAAAGATAAAAAAAAGCAGGTGTTGAAGCAGCCAGTAAAATTAATATTTTATAAACTTGAGGTTATAAGTTTTAGTTGCGAGAAAAAGTCATTTACACAAAAATGCAGAGTAAGACTACGTACACACGTCAGATCGTTTCGTGATCTGGGCCCTCCGCAAAACCTACGTTAAGCGAGAGGCAAGTCAAGTACTACATACGCCCTATGTTAAAACACAAAGTTTATTTGTTAACATTCAACAAAAAAGTTAATGAATAATATATATGCGTGTTTATGTAACATGTACACATACATACACATATGATAACACTTTGGTGGGTCATATGAAAAGCTAGGAACCAAGCAAGTTTGAAGGCTTAAACATAAAAAATGATTTTATTTTCGATTCGGTTGTCATGTATCGTATTTATGGTTTTGTAGCAGGAATAACGATATCAATGTATCTTACGTCAATTGGTTAAAAAACCTAAGTCATGTAATGTTCTATGTTGTGGGTTGGTTAGGATTTTCTTACAAACATGTTTTTCTAATAAATCCCTTTTTCTATTAAAAAAACTACTCTCGAATAATATATTTGTGACAATAATATTGAATGACGTAGTTATAAATGGACACGTCATATATCTCTTTTATTGTTTTCATTTCGTTACATTAAAAGAATAAAGCTAGAATAACTATTAATTGTTTATTGGGTTGACATTTATTTGTTTGGTTACTCTAGTTTTGTTTTTTATATGCATTTTATTCAACACAGGAAATATTGGATTCTCACTTCTACTTATAACACTATTAGTAATTTATTTTTCTTTTTCGGGTGATACAACAACGTTACATTAATTGCTTTTTTTATAATTTTAGTTTTTCTAGAGCTTTCTGTGTTGTCCCAGTTTATCCCTGTTCCTCTCATTTTTTTCAAATTAATTTATTTTCTTAATTTGTATTTATATTTCATATTTCACATTAAACTTTAACAAATACATAGAAAAATAATAATAATAAAATAAAACTAGAGGTTCGTTTGGTTTGATTAAAACAATTGTTCCAATGGCTTGATAAGATACGCTCGAATGTTGTTGTGGATTGTGTGTGTGATCATAAACGTGAGAGTATATCTTGCTCTAAAAAAACAGGTCTGAGTATTATTTATGTGTTTGTTTTTTTTAAATGGGATAATGGTATCTTGCCAATATAGCAACGATCACATGGAGAATTAATTGGACGGTTGTGCCCGGTAAATTTTCACCAAGATTAGCGGTCTTCGGGATCATGAGGTTTTGGGGTGGTATTCCCATCTCGGGCCGGGTTCCCCCACCCTCCCCCGGTCAAGACACCATCTCCCCTTAGAGGCTCATCAAATAACCATAAAAACTAGTTGAAAGGAACACATGTACTCTTATGATTTGATTAATTCAATCTAACAGTATCAACGACTTGTTTAAAGGTATTTTTGACTGTATGATACTAATCAAGCTTGTTTTCTACTATGTTGATATTGTCCGTGATTTTTCCAAGGATGATGTTAAGTGTTTGCAAGGTCCGCAAAGCACACATCATGATCCATATCATGGTTTTACTGTCAACAATAATAATGCATCTATCACTTTGAGTTCAAAAGATGTTGGATCGGTACAAAAATGTGTTCTTTAAGTAACGCCACACAATCAGGACATGATGGATGATTTTAGTTGGATGTGTTGGACGTATGGTCTATGAGAGTTTAGAGAAGCTAGATGTTTTTCGTAATAGTCTCATTAATTCAGTGAAATTTCTTCTCATCTTTTTTTTTTATGTATCATGATTGTTCCATTACTAAACAAATGAGCATCATTAACAAATTATTATTGACAAACAATCTCGACAAAGAATTACTGATGAAATCCACCATAATCTAGGCTTTTACTTTTTTTTTCAATTTGGTGGATTATATCAGTGATTAGTCAATAAAATAAAGTCAAAAATTCACACACTCATAATGTTCAGATGAGATTCCTGTTTAATTTTTTGGAACGAGTTTCTGAAGGATATGTTGTTGTTAATCCGTCAGTACATTTGAGGATAAGACTTTGATCAGATTTCCTTTATGTTTATCAATTGTTTATGGGTGGTATCATTACTGATAGACAATTCCGTTAAATATCTCTATTAATAGAAATTGAAACCAATCGTTAATTTATGAAACTTCTTATAGTTAGCCAAGATGGTAACCGTCGGGTCTCTCAAAGCTAAAAATGACAACGTCCTTATATTTCTAATATGATAAGGCAAATTTTTGTTAGAGTTTATTGGAATTGATGGTGTTGAAATTTAAATACTTTGTTATGGTATGTTTTCAACATGGGTAAAACAGATTGGGTTGGAATCAGTAGTTTTAGGGGCTGTTTGGTAACTTCTGAATGATTAAGTGCTGAACCAATAAGAGGTCTGAATCATTAAGAGGTTTGAACCATTAAGAGCTAGTATATAATTTAATTATTCAAAGATAAATGTCTAACCAATTTAGATAATATGTCTTAACCATTCAACATTAGACCTCTTAACCATTCAGCATTAGTATGATGCTTAACCATTCAGAGGTAAATCTCTTAACCATTCAAACATGTGCTCGCGAAACAAATAGTCTGAACCATTAAGTGCTAAACCATTCAGATATCTAAACTATTAAGAGGTTGATTAAGAAGCTGCCAAACAGCCTCTTAATATATGTGTTATATGCATACATGTAGAGGTATCTTTATTTTCCTATGTTACCCCTGTGAATCCAAGGATCGCAATTAGGAATCATAAGTGTCGGTTGATGGCAAGTCAACTTTGCGGAATCAACGTTAATTTGGTTAATTGTTTGTAATAACTTTAAATATCAATAAATGTTCAAGAACACACTCAACAAAACACAATTAATGAATAATAAGTATTTTATTAGAATATGTTAATGATTACAAATATTATGAATGAATGATATCAAAGTATGTTATGATGTGACGGCTGCTAGGGTTTGATTGAGTGACTTTGAAGTGATTGTCGTATTGCTATTGCTATTGTCGTTCAATCAATCGTCTAAACAATCGTCCTTGAATCGAAACCTAGGATCCATATATATAGACAATGATGTTTCAGTTATAGGAAACACTGGATCTTTTGGGATTTGATTTGTTTCAGTTAAGGAATCATCGGATTTCTCAAGATTCGCATAATTGCCTTGTTGACTTGTTGACTTGTAACACTTGTATTATACAAGTGTTTGGACTCCGCAGGAATAGTGTCTTCAGTAGGAATTTGTTCTTCCGTAGATGATTTGTTCTTCCGTAGAAGTCTTGTTCTTCCGAAGGAAACTTGTTCTTCAGTTCTGGTTGTTCATCCGCAGAGGATCT
>BJCM01101787.1:0-23485 GCA_018326385.1 Flaveria bidentis
AAAGGCAATCTGCCTTTTGACTCTACAATTGATTTTGTTTGTGTATAGTCAATTGTATCCAGTTGGCTTTCAAAGTATAGCTGGCTGTAGGATGTAGTATAAGTATCTCATGTTCTTGTATCTTTCCTTTATGCTTTGTAACACTTGTAATAGAACATAGAGAAAGCAATATGCTGCAATCTTGAAAACCATCTCACTATGTATCTTGCTCTTGTGTTCTATCTTTTACATTACTTGTGTTCTTAGTTTCTTATTGTGGTTAATCGAGTACACTGTTTGTTTAAGTTTAGTTAATCTCCTCTTTCTGTTGTTGTGTTGTAAGTGACCCCCTTCACCGGTCATGCATTTGGTATCAGAGCTTTCCAGGCCCTTGATATAAGATCTCACTATCTTAAGATCCCTCACACACACAAATACTAAACTTTTAAAATGCCAGCCATTTCAAAGACTGATATAGAAACTGGAACCATGAACAAGTCCCCACTAATCACTCTTGATGACTTTGATACCTGGTGCCTAAGAATGGAAGGTTTCATAAGGTCTCTAGACTCAAGAATGTGGGAGTCTGTTCAAAATGGACCTTTCATACCTAGCACCCCCTCTGCTATGGTGCTGGTAAGATCTCGTATGATGTTGCAAACTACTCTGATGAAGATTGTAAGAGAGTAAAGATTGATAGAAAAGCCATGATAGCGCTTCAAACTACCCTTCCAAACTCTTTGTACAGAGGTTTCAAGAAGTGCAAAATGGCTAAGCAGCTGTGGGATGCACTGAAACTGATGTATGAGGGTTCTTCTGAAGCCAAGGAGAACAAGAAGGATCTCCTGAAGCAGCAGTTTGAAAACTTCACCTTTAAAATAGGTGAAACCATGACTGAGCAATACTTCAGTTATGTTGAGATTGAGCTAGTTGTCCGAATGGAGGTGTCCAAATGAGTCAGTCGCCCGACTGAAACTCAGTCAGCCTACTGAATGTGATCGAATGAACCAATCGCAAGATTGAGATCCAATCGCCCGAATGAATAGAGCGAATAGGTCCAGTCGCCTGATTGAAACCGGATTTAGTATAAATAGGGATATAGTCGATGACATTCACTAATCACCCCTCATTCGCCCAAAAATCGCACAGCATACCGTTACTTCTGCCAAATTTTCTTCTGACCTAATTTGACCTCAAATTCCATACTCTGATGATTTCTGGTGTTTACGCAGGTACAATGTGGTGCTGTCTAACCAAATTTCAGTCGATTTGATTCCAAAATTACGATATTCGGCCCTAACAAGAATTGAGACTTAAGATGGACAAATAACCTAATAAAACTAGGTAAAATGTTGAAATCATGGTTATTAGCTGCTAAGTAGAGTGATTGTGAGTCTAATGAACCTAAACACGATGTCTAATTTTAAGATTTGGTCACAATTCGAATCTCAATCGAACAAACAGTGGGTCATGCGACTTGACACCCGGATGAACTACAATCGCACGACTAAGCTAGACGAATGACTCAGTCGGCCGAATGAATGATGCGAATGAGCTCAGTCGGCCGACTGAACCAATTGTAGGCTCAATCACCCGATTGAACTCAATCGCATGATAAGTCACCCCACTATATTCAGTCGCATGTTAGGTCAAACGACTTAACCCAGTTGTATGGTAGACTGACCTCAAACAGTTTAGATTGAATTACATTTCTGTTGTGTGATGATCTCACTTGTATGCTTCTTATGTTACAAATTGATGGCTGATCGATGGACTATAAACACCAAGCATAATATTTGTGCTCATCTTGACGCCATAACTCGGAACGCTGCCGAGTTTGCTAGCATCATAGCGTTCCTGAAGAGATCACGGATCCATAGAGCCATATCTACACCGTGAACTCCCTACAGGTCTATACATCAGGCATTTTGGGAGGGTCCATCAGTTGATCGATCTCATGAGCCCTACAACATCAGGAGTACTATTTTTGGGCAGGCTATAGAGGTGACAGTAGAAGATTTCAGACGAGTACTGGATCTAGGTGACGATGCTGATCACCCAACCCGGCTTCACCCTCTGACTGTGAGGGGGTGCTTCCTCAGAATGAAGTACTCTGGGGACATCAATGCTGGCGTGCTTAACAAAAGCAACCTGTGTCCCTAGTTTAAGTACTTGGCACATGTGATACTGAAGTGCATAGCATCGAGGGGGGATGGATTTGATGACATATCTGACCAGATCCAGAATGCCTATGTGGAACTGGTACTTAACCACCCCTTCAGCTTCTCTAGCATGATATTTGCCTACCTGATAGAGAATCTTGAGGTCGTGGACAAGGAGGGCTTCTGTATGTACCCAAGATTCTTACAGATGATTATTGATGAGAAGCTGCCAGCCTTGCCTAAGGAGAGAAATGATGCGGTATCACTTGAGGTGATGGATGATACGACTTTGGGCAGCATGAAGGTCTATAGGGGAAAGCAAGTCAAACACCCTATGAGGAGACTGTTCAGGCACCTTGCCCGAGCGGATTACATGGCGCCGGCAAGGTGTAAGTGGCGCCACAATGATAGTGATTCAAAGGTGGAACAGATTGCTCTCCCATCTGATGACTCCGATGACGATGACTGTGACACCGGTGGAGACTCTGGGCCCGCTACTTCTAGGGCCAGTACTACACATGTTATACCTCCACCACACACTCATGGAGAAGCCACCACCGCCAGTTTCCATCAGGATTTTTGCCCTCCTAATGAGAAGGAGGAGAGTGATGAAGAGCCTTAGACCAGAACTGTGGGTAGCAGGGTGGTTGCCACAAAGAGAGGTTTAAGGGCGGTTGGTGGACGCCAAGTGGAGTCCGGGGATGTTGCTGCTGCTGTTTTAGATCCCTCATATACCCCGGACCTGCCCAGCAACCAAGGGGGAGCCACAGTGCCTAAAGGCACAAAGAAGAAGAGAATGGCTCACCCTTATGGCAAGAAAGGGAAAAGACTAAAGTTCACCCTGATCTGAAGCGGGAGAAGGGAATCGAGTACTTTAGATTTCCACCTGATTTGAAGACTCTTCCTAGTTTTGAGCTCAACCAGTTGGCATGCCTGAACCTGCTGTATGTTGATCTCAGGAAGATGTCCGGCTAGTTTGAAGCTGCGTTGAAGAGAGAATACCACACACGATGGGTTAACTTCAAGCCTCAGCAACCTACGAGGTATATTCGGAAGTCGGAGGTGGACCCAAGGACTGGGAAACCCAAAGTGGTGTTGAAGTGGAGTCCTCCCCGTAATATGACAAAGATCCCCATTAGGGAGATGCCACGGGACTTCACTCCCCTAGCTGAACAGGAGAAACGGTCATAGTAGTTACAGAAAGAGCGCTAAATGGAGACCATCAGGGTATTTGATCCAATGTGGCTAACCAACCTATCAGCTAATGATGTTTATACTTTATACAGGTGGCCATTATTCTATGATCCGTAGGATATCATGCAGGCCCTCCAATTTCAGAATGTGATAAGACTCTGCTTTGCTTTTGAGATACACGCAGGAGTCACAATTGAGGAGAGGCATAAGAAGTTTGATGAGCTAATGAAGGATGCCAGACAATGATAGAATCTAGGTCCAAGGGGGAGTTTGAACATGCATATGTACCTAGTTTATGATCTTTATGTAATATGTCTGTCATGTCCTCAATGTAAATGAAATATATGAGTTGAATGAAACAGATTATGTGATGAATGATCTTAATGTTTAATGTTTCAGTGTATGAATGTTTATTATTTATAATGCATATTGAACTAATTATATAGGTTTGTGGTTGTTTGAATTAATCTTTGTAATGTAATGATTGAGAAATATATTCAAACTTAGTCATATGAAGTTCTCATGCGAATGGCCCATGCTAATGGACGATACGCATGAACAACTTCATGCTAATGAACCAGTCGCACGACTGAACCAGGAGACTGGATCAATCATATGATTGTAACATGAGATTGACTCAGTTGCACGACTGAACACTCAGTCATGCGAATGGATCAACCGCATGACTCAATCACACGACTGAACCATGCTAATGGTTAAGTCGAACGAATGAGAAACCCTAACCTATAAATACCACTTAAATTGTGGAAAAACGTAACACTTTGAATACCTACGTACTAAATCGTACCCTAGCCGTCAAGAGACTTCTAAGAACATGTTCCAACTTCATAGATCGCACTAGATCGATTACCAATCATTCTTAAAGTTTAGATTCAATCTACAATTGTTTCTACATGCGTTCTCACTAACTGGATCGCCAATCAAATAGGATTCTGCACTATTTGAGTTGGTATACACATTTATCAGTTAGTACTTCGTTCAATACACAGAAATTTAAATAGACATAATATCTAATGAAATGAATCATAGTAGTACTTAATACAGACCTAATCGACTTTAATAAATCAAGTTTCAATGGACTAAACTCACTGAAATGAACTTAGTGAAAATGGCTTTTTGGGGTTGTTTCATGCGAAAAGTTGCTAAAAACATGAACAGACGCGAAAACTTTCATATTCATATGAAACTTCTCGTATTAGCATCTTTGAATAGTCGTGCGAATAGTTGAATTTTGATCAAACTCATTTCAAGTGAAATATAACTTGTAACGCTAAAGGTTGAAACTATTTGAAATCTAATCCTATGCGACAAGCATGTTGTCGCACGAGAAGTTAAATTAACTGAATGCAAAAAGTTCAATTTTTCAAATTTTCTAAATATCATTGAAGTATAAAATCTTATAATTTAACAATAATTAAATTTTTGGTTTTTATTTCAAATGTGTAGATATTCATCTCCGAAGAAAAAAACTCTTACCTCCATTTTGGAAATTCCTATTCCACGTGGTTGTACATTGCCTTAGTAACCTAAAGGTGGGTCTAGATAGCCTTACTGTCATATTTGGATCACTACTAGTTTCATTAGTCGACGACTTACAATACAACATAGCCAAGGCTATATTTTCTAAGATACAGAAGATCATTGTTGCATGAGCTAGGAAGAAGTTTATCATGTATCTCTGATTTATTCATATGATTGTTAATGTTGCTTATTTGGAGCTAACAGTTTTTAAGTCCACTACTTATACTGTCATGGTGATGAGAAGGATATATTCACTTATTTGCTAGTTTCCCGAAGGAATGCATGGAAGGGTGATCACTTTGTTAATGTTGGTTGGTTTGTTGATGATTTCTAGCCTAATTATTAACCCTCGCATCAACAAGACAATGCTGAACCACATCATACATATCCAACTACTTCATCTTCTGAAATACCTTATGATGCTCTACGAAGTTCTTATTGGTCCGCTGGTATGACAATTGAAGAGGAGATCACGTCATTGTTTGATAATAATTTGAGTGAGACTAATAGTGATCGGATTGGTGAACTTCCTTATGTACTACAAGAAAGACCCAAAGTGCCAGTTACACCAACTAAACACACTACTAAGGATTTTAATGCTAATTTTATTCTTGAGGATTCATGAGCAACATAGAAGAGGAAGAAAAAGAAGATGGCAAGGAAGAAAGCTAATACAAATGTTAGTACACGTGATAGAGGAAGGATGAGGTGTAATTAGAAGGTGTCAGACCCCGATGACCACTATGTCTCCTAGAAGTGATATACCAATGCCTAAGCCCGTGGTCACTATTAGTGAGGTTGTTCATCAAGAGATACTAGTAATTTTTATAGAATCTACTATTGTAACATCATCACCCACACCCACTACAGATGATATTCTAGGTACATCTTCGAGAGGTCAAGGCCATGAGTATTCTATTGGTATGAAGGATTTCTTAACACTCCTCCAAAGCAGATACAAACTGCTGGAACTTCTTCTAATTCACCTATACCTATTACACTTGTGCAAAGAGTTCAAGCTCTTGAGATGTAGATGATGGAGAAAAGCCCATAGATTTAAGACTTGCATGTACTAATTCAAGAAAAGGATGAAATGATTACGAATCTTGAACATGAGAAATAATTCTTTTTTCAACTTTTTTTAGATTCTGGAGAACAACATAAGAGACCTTACTTCTAGATTTCCATTTTCCTATTATCAAAATAGTTTTATAGAAGTTGAAGAATCTAGTGGACAACAATTTCCTAGTCCAGATCCTACTACTGATCCTAATACTGATCATGTTGTTACTTTGCAAGCAATAGAGACTACTCGTGTTGATCAAGAACTAACTACTACTATGAATAAAGAGGATACTAAGGATCAAAAAGTGGTTCAAAACATTAGGGAAGCGTTTCTTGAGCCTGGAAATAATGTACAACATACTGATCCTATTGATCATAATTGATTGGATCAAGTTTATTTTAGTTTTGATGAGGAAGATAACTTAGATGATGATAATGGTGGTGGTGATGATGATAATGATGATAAAGGGAAGAAAAAAGGTATTGATGATGATGATGATGATCAAGGACAAAATATGGGCTCTACTACTGCTCCTTTGGGTTCATCAGGTTTTGATTATGTCTTTTGGACCAAGATCGGATGATCCAGATGACTATGTATCATTAGATCCAGCTATTGAAGAAATGTATGAGATAGAGTTCTACACTTTCTAACAACCTATACTAGGAATCTAATAAGGAGATTGGTTCATTCGATAATCAAGATGATACCATTGGTTATATATTTTTGGAAATAGTCTAAACTATTTATTTTTGGATATCTAGTGTAAGAATGGAGATTGTTATTGAGACTTGAGCTGAGCGAAAGACTAAAGAGACTAATGACTTAAAAGGAAATATTGTTGTGTGCCAAGTTAAAATTTTAACTATGAATGCTCCTTCACCGCCGACTTATGTGCATACACTTCGACATTCCAGACCATTTACATGGTACGGAAATTCAGAGCCCGTAATTAATTGGGCATATGACATTGAGAAGAAAATATATGTACTGAAATGATGAGCTGGTGCGATAGAGTATTGTTAGGACGAGAATGACTTTCATACTTTGAGAGCATCTAATCTTCATGCGAGGTGTCGTGTACCATTCATAAACACAATGGAAGGAAATTTTTTTAGAAACAAGATCTAGCAATAAAGTAAATTAATCTTCAAATTACTTTCAGACTACTAAATCAAAAGCCGTTGAAGGTGAGACTCAGATAGAACCAAACACCAACAAATCAACAAAGATAAGGGTGTATAAGCATTCTAAATATGCATGAAAGGTTCCTATACATGCTCCTATACTAGTTAATAGTGTGGAAAAACTTATGAGGTGGGTTTATGATAAGAACACTTCGCGTGTTATCATTCGATGTGTTGATAAAGATTATTGTATCATTGATCCTATTGATTAGCTTGAGTTTACCAAAGAAGATTTTCTGAGGCTTTAGGCTTGTCTAATTGTAGCTAATGAATCTATTCGTTTCCTAGTAGCTAAATATGGTTGGTACAAAGTCCCAACACAACATAATATACACTTATGGGGGCAGTTATAAGGTTGCAAATGTGGACTTTTGAAGGCTTGATTCACTGAGCCTAGGGAAGATTGTAAGGATTGAATCTAAAGGCTCGAGAAATCAAAATGAAGATTTTGAAGATGAAGTTGCGTGAGAACTTTGAACCGTGCGAGAAGATAATTCTCAAGCGATACCATTTTGGTTTTTAGTATAAATATGTTGCTTTGATCTTTTTGTAAATTAAACATGATACTATGCAAATTGTTCATTGTAATCCTTATTAGAACGCAATAATATTGAAAGTTACTTATGTGTTGCTTGTTTCTACTAGATTTCTTACATTTTCTAGTTCTAATCATGTTATCGTGAGTGATTTCATTTTGCGTCATTCTCACGAGATCAATCTACAACAAAATAATGATCTTTATATTATGTGCACACAATTATCAATAGTTTTCTCATATGAAATTTCCAACTTAACACAATGATTTTTGTATAATATGCTAAGATTTTGTCAATGTTTTATTCAGTTTCAAATTTCATAATGTATCATTCTTATATATACATTAGTAAATATCATAATTATCAATTATTATTTTTTCTATGTATATTTATTGTTAGAGCTCTTTAAAGATTAGCATTAATCTTTATGTTTTAGTTTCTGTCATGGTATAGGGACTTATTTTTGTAAATATATGTTCCTTTTGTTACTTTATTTATATAAATAGGATCATATGTATTTTGTGCATGTACGCATAGATTTAGACATTGAGAACTCTCTCTATGTACATTGTAATCCTTTGCTAATATCAATGAAATTCCAATGAATTTTTCTAATAATTGCATTTATTGATTAGATTGTTCATATAATTGTCAATTTCATCTTATCTTACACACAGATCGATCCATTTGAACCAATCAAATGGTATTAAAGCCTTTGGTTAAGTGATTTGGATCTTGAATCGAACTTTAAGCCCCTATGAATCACTTGAATTTGTGTTTTGATAGCAATTGTTCAATTAATTATTGAATTCAGTTGTGTGTAATCACTAAAAACATGATTTGAATCACAAGTGAGTGAATTGACCTCTTGAAATGTGATTTTTTGTCAGATTTGAGTTTGAACAATTCTTCAAAATTCGAACACAAATTTCAGCAAAATTGTGATCAATTGTTGTTAATTGAAGGAAAATGATATTAAAGGATTGTAATCGGTGCATTTTACACTTGATTGAAGAGTATGAGATCAATTAATCAAGTTTTGAAAAGTTTGGTAAGATCAGGTTGTTATGAAAAGGATGAACAGGCATTTCGTGTGTTGAAATCATCTGAAAAATCACCTAAGTGTTTAGGCGCATGAACACCGTTCAAAAGCTTTAACACTGTTTAAGGGTTTTAAGAGTGGACGTTTTGACACTATTTATGGGCATTTTAGTACTTTTTTGATGTTTTTCAGAAACCAAGTCTCAGGCGCTATGGAACTATTTTTGCACTTTGGAACTATTCAGGCGCTTCATCATTGTTTGGGTGCTTTGGAATTGTTTGGGCATTTTGTAACTGTTAAAGCGTATGAGCACTATTCAAACATTTCTACTCTTGGGCATTTCAGAAATTCACTAAGGCCTTCCCTTAGATGTTTCAAAATCAAAGTGTGTGTTTCAGAACTATTCAGGCGCATCAGATTCAGACTTTTCTTTCAACACTTAGAAAAATTTTCAAAATCTAAAATCCATAAATATTTTCAGTTATTTGTTTCATTTTAAATCTAAAAACAACAAAAAATAGTATATTTTCTTAAATTCAAAACTTAAACATGGTTAAGTATGAAGATTTTGAGAATAGAGTACCAAAATTGAGAACAGAGCTAACTTCAAGAACTAGTCACACAGGCTGAAACATCATTTGAATTCTATTGATACTGATTTGTGGAAATCAATAGAAAAAGGACTTCACATTCTTATCACTTCTGATGGTCCTGATAGAGGCTTTGTGTACACGAAAAATTCTTAAGAGCCTTTCCCAGAAGATGGTTTACATGGGGATGATTTGAAGAAGCTGAAGAATGATATTAAATTCCATTCTCTTATATGTAAAGGGTTACCTTTGAAGGTACTATCAACGCTTGAGAATTACCAAAGTGGGTACACCATGTACAAAGCCTTGAAAGTTATATGTGAATGAGGAAAAAAGATTCAAGATCTTAAAAGACAGAAGTTGAAAAGGCAACTTGAGCTATTTGAGGATATATCAGAAGAAACTATAAACTAGATGAAAAACAAATATGTGCAACTTACAACAGAAATGTCAACTTTAGGGATTAAGAATGTTCTTAAATACGTAAATGATAGACTTCTAAATGCACTTCCATTATCATGGAAACAAACAGTTACCTTGTTAAAGCATACTAAAAAATTTCCCATGGAACTTGATCTTCTTATTGCTAAGATTGAGTTAATGAAAATTGATTAGAACTCAAGAAATAATGATAAAGTTGCATCAAATTCTCAATAAAAGTATGTTGCTTCTCTAGAAAATACTATAGAGAATGCTTTTCTTGCCAAGGATGAAACTACTCCTAAAGATGAGGGTGATCTATTTGTGGGAGTAGGATTATTCACTAGTACACATGTTTACTCAGCACAGCCATAATCACAGTCTTCTCCAAAACCTCCAATGCCTAAAACTCAAATTGAGACTCCATGTTTTAACTCTTCTAATCCTAGTAAAGTTAAAGATTATATAAATATTCTTTTACACGATGAAGAGTATAAAACTGCATTTACCGCATTTATGGTAAGTTTTCAAGCATATCAGGGTAGCCATTAAATACAAGTTGATTTAATTTTCCAGGATTAATTTGAAATGGAACCAGATGATGTTGATGAAATGGATCTCAACTAGAAAATGGTGATGATAACTTATAGAACACAAAATAATTCATATGTAAATAAAAACTATAAGCAAAGTGCAAACAAAACAGTTAGCTTTGACATGTCAAAGTCAAGGTGTTTTAACTGCAATAGCTATGACCATCTTTCTAGAGAGTTCAAAGCTTCAAGAACACAAGGAGGAAATGGCCAAAGTAGCTCTAACAGTCAAAGATATCATTAACAAGCTCAGAAGACATTTCAAACGCCATATCAGAGTCTGTCAATGCCAGAACTAAAAGAAGAACCAAAGAACACTAAAGAAGCAAAGAAAGCATTAGATGTAAGCATCAAGGATGGTTATGATTGAAGTGCTTATGCTGAACAGTTTACAGGTGATCTTACTTCTAGTCTAGCACTAATTGTTGAGATAAATAATGAAGACTTGTGTGAAGACAAAGATCTAAAGAAAGAGGTGATTCAGACACTAAGGAAGACTATGACTAGAGTGACAAATTTGACCCAAAGGAAATTTCTAAAGAAGTTGCTCTTATGGCAAAGTCAAAACAAGAGAACACTATTGAACAAGAAAAATTGACACATGCAGCAACTCAAATTGACATAGCCAAAATGAAAAGGTCAAAGACTATTGTTAAGGAACTGGTGAATGGAAGGAAAGATAAAGATAAGACAAGATTAGGAGTCACACATGAACCTATGCCTGAATCTATTAAAAATACGTTACCTGAAAATTTTAATACACATGATCATTCACCAAAGAATAGAGCTAAGCTCATAGAATTTCAAGACAAGAAAAAGAATGTTCAATCAAATATCGAGAGCGAAATAGAAAAGATAAACATTGAAATATTTGAAGAAAGAGACACAGAAAAGATAAAGAATGGTCATCCATTTACTATCAAATCTTATTAACCTAGACAAAAAAACAAAAGGTTATTTGTACCAAAAAGTGAATGTGTCATTGAGAAGTGTGAACTTGAACAAGAGATTAACAAAGTTAATGACATTAAAAAACAAGTTAAAGGGCAAATCTAAAGAAGAGAAATCAGAGACTTCCTATTCTGATGATTCAAGCTCTTATGAAACAAACCAAATTATTTTAAAATTGAAAGAGTCAGAAAAAGAATCTTCTCAAGATTGATATAATACCCAAAGAACTAAAATGTCATCATGAACAAGAAATGAAAGATGAAGAAAAGCATCTTCTAAAGCTAAACAAACAAACAAACATACATACCCACTAAATCCCACTCAAGAGCAGGGTCTGGGAGGGGTAGTTGGTGGCGAGTCTTTACTCTATCTTGGGAAATAGAGAGACTGCTTCCGAAGAGACCCCCAACTCAGTAAGGAAAACAATAACCGTAGAAATTATAATATACGACATACAACACACAGGTAGATCACATAAAAGCTAAGAAATAGAGTACAACAAATAATCGTCAAGAAACGCGCGAAAAGGCACATAGAAGAAAACAGGGGTCCCGCAACTAAGTCTATGACTACCGTTCCAACCCACGGATCATCGCCTCCACGCATTCCTATCCTCGATCATGTGCTCAGAGAGGTGTAAGTCTACCATATTTCGCCTAATTACCTTGTCCCAAGTCAACCTAGGTCTACCTCTACTCCTCCTACCCTCTACGTTGATGTT
This sequence comes from Flaveria bidentis, assembly GCA_018326385.1. NCBI lineage: Eukaryota > Viridiplantae > Streptophyta > Magnoliopsida > Asterales > Asteraceae > Flaveria > Flaveria bidentis. The sequence continues at coordinate 11,984 of BJCM01101787.1, forward strand.
CTCTACTGCTCTAACTGGTGCTACTATTGGCCTCCACTTTACGTGCCCAAACCATCTTAATCTTCCCTCTCGTATTTTATCTGTGATACCAGCCACCTCTAGCCTCTATCGAAACATGTCGTTTCTTATTCGATCCAATCTTTTGTGGCCACACATCCACCTCAGCATTCGCATTTCCGCGACCTCTGTGCGATTTCATTATGGCCCAACAGTCTGTTCCATATAACATAGCTGGACGTACTACCACTCTGTATATTTTTCCCTTTAGTTTTGCTAGGAACCTCTTATCACACCGGATCCCTGATGCTGCTCTCCATTTGCACCATCCTGACTGCACACGGTGAGCTACATCGCTGTGTATCTCTCCGTCCTCCTGTAGGTACGAGCCCAGGTATTTGAACCTAGATGTCTGTGGTACTGTCCTTGGATACTTATTTGGGTGTCCTCTTCACCCCCCACTAAAGTTACAATACATGTATTCCGTCTTTGAGCAACTTATCCTTAAGCCTCTGCTCTCTAGAGCGGCTCTCCACTATTCTAGCCTCTCATTAAGCACCGTTTTAGATTCTTATATTAGCACAATATCATCCGCAAACAGCATGCACCACGGGACTGGCTCTTGTATAGACTTAGTCATCTCATCTAATACTATTGTGAAGAGAAATGGGCTAAATGCCGATCCTTGGTGTAGTCCCACTTCCACCGGGAAAAAGTCTGTGTCTCTGACTGGTGCTCGCACACACATTTTTGCTCCTTCATACATATCCATTATGAATCAATAAAGCTAAACATGCTAAACTAATCAATCAATAAAGTCCAATTAAACCTAAGATAAAATTTAACTTTGATTTGAAAACAAGTTCAGGTCCTAATTCTTCCGTTGTTCATAAAAGATTTGTATCCAAGGAGTAAAAGAGTTGTGGTAAAAGTCAAAAACAAAATCCTAAAAATCAAAAAACCAAACTCACACAGCAAAAACAACACCTTATGCAGACTACCCCTAAATCTAGAAAAGGATATAATATGGCTTCTACATCTAGGGTTAAGCAAATGTTGATCAAACAACCACAAAATACTATGATATATGTGATATGTACAATCATAACACATTTGAGTGTTATATTAACATGTATTGTCACATTTGTGATATAACAAATCACACAACGGTTGAGTGTTATTTCAACAAATATTGTGCCTTAAGTGACGAATGTAATCATAACACATAAGATTGCTTCTTCCTTAAGAACTCGCCTAGAAATGAGTTTGGTAATCAAAGAAATCAAAATTATGGTTTTCAAGAATTATCAAAACAACCTTCTTTAGGCTTGTGATCTCTTAGAAGAATCAAGACTCATTATGATAATCAATATACTATTAGATCACAGTAGTACAATTAGGGAAATTTCACTCCACGCTTAGTGAGAATGAAAAATCAAACATTTTAATAAGAAAATTTTTTCTAACATTTCAAATAATGGTTCAAAATTTCTTGATGATGATCTTGAGAATAGATTTAATGCTTTGAGATCAAACCAAAAGAAAGATAATAAGATAGTTTGTCAAAGAGGATTTGAAAATCCTAAAATTTAAAAGAAACTAGATATGAACGAACTCCATTTCAAGCAGTTTGCCATTATGGATAAATATGGCAAGCCCAAGAACATCTCAACCTGGGTTAATAACTCATCTTAAATGTCTTTGGAATGCAGGTACACCCAAGAAGACCAATGAATAGATGGTATGATGACAGTGGGTGTAGCCGGCATATGACAGGCAATCAAGCCTTGCTTCAATACTTTTAGTCAAAAGATGGTATTGATTTAGCGTTTGTTGGAGATGCAGGTGGAAAGTTAATGGATGAAGGAACGGTATCTAATGGAGTGATAAGCTTTGTTAAAGTTAACTTTTATGCTCAGTTGAACTTTAATCTTTTATGTGTTTCTCAAATATGCAATAAATCATATTCTAATTTATTTGATGACTCTTATTGTTATATTTTGAAGCTACAATTTTAGATTAGCAAGGAGTGGGTAGTTATTAAAGTTGTTCAAGATGGAGATGTCTACATGCTAGATATATCTCATATTGATCCTTCAATGCAAACAACTTGCCTCATTGCTCACGCATCAAATGATGTAAGACAACTTTGGCATAGACGTCTCAGGCATTCAAACTTCAAAAATATGAACAAACTTGAAGCAGGAAATCATGTAGTAGGAATTCCATCAAAGAAGTTCTCTACATCAAACCCAGTAAAGCATGTTTGAAAGGGAAACAACATAGAGCGTCTTATTAGTCCAAGCTAATAAACTTAAATTCAAAGTCTCTACAAATGCTACACACGGATTTATTTGGCCATGTGAACGTGTAGAGCATCGGAAAGAAATCATATTGTTTAGTTATCATTTAGGACTGGACAAGATTTTCTTGGGTTTTTTTTGCATGCGAATTTTTAAAAGAGTTTATCACTAAAGTATAAAATCAACTTGATCAAAAAGTAAAAATAATTAGAAGTGATAATGGAACAGAATTCAAAAATGCTAATATTGAGTGCAGGGAAAGAAATAGCTCATCAGTTCAGTGCTCCCTGAACTCCTTAACTAAACGAAGTTGCAGAAAGAAAGAACAGAACATCGATCAAGGCATCACATTCAATGTTAGCAGATGCCATGATTCCTATCACTTTCTTGGATGGAGCCATATCAATAGTGTGTTTATTTAGAATCGTACTCTATTGGTGAAACACAAATAGAAAAATCCTTATGAGTTGATTTTTGGTAGGAAACCAAACATAGATTTTCTTAAATCTTTTGGTTGTCTAGTTTTGATTTTAACTCAAATGATCAGATATGCAAATTTGATGCAAAATTTGATGATGTATTCTTTTTTGGATATTCGTCAGCTTCTAAAACATATAAAGTTTATAACTCTATGACGAATGTTATTATTGAAACTTTCAATGTTAAATTCCTTGACAATTCATTTCAATCAGTTGCAAATGGTCCAATGTGGTTCTTTCATTTGGAATCATTGTCAAAATCATTCGATTCTAATTTGTTTCAATTTTCTTATGCCAATAGGAAACAAGTAGGAGATCTTTGATTCTTTAGTGATGATTCAGATTCTAATGATATGGATAATTCAAGCCTGGACTATCCATTTTTCTCATTTGTGAGAGATCCTTTATTCAATTCAGAGAATCATGATCAACAAATTCCTAATCATCCATAAGTTCCTAAAAATTATGATTTTTCTCAACCTATTGCTAATGATGGACCAGAAATTCACCAACCTGAGTCTGGAACTTCATCTGTATCCGGGAAATATAGATGTCAATGACAAGCTTGATTATTTTATTACTCAACAGATCAAGTTCCGAATTTCACTTCATATTCTTCAAACCTGTTGTATCAGCTCTACGACTTGAATCAAACTAATCTGGATGCTATTGTTCACCAAGATGAGATTTTAACATCTCGTATTCACAAGAAACATCCCATCTCTATGATTATCTGTCTTTTGAATGAGAAAACTACGAGTAGTCATACAAAACAAACAAACATTTACTTGTATTCGTGTTTTCTATCTCAAATTGTCCCTAAAAATATTACTTAAGAATTACAGGACAATAGGTGGATTGAAGCTATGCAAGAAGAGTTGCTACAATTTTGTAAATTAGAAGTGTGGACGCTTGTGGATTTTCCTAAAGGAGATAATGCCCTTGGCACAAACTTGTTGTTTTGAAACAAATCAGATGATAGAGGAATAGTTGTTGGCAACAAAGCAAGATTTGTAGCCCAAGGTTACACCCACGATGAAGGAATAGATTATGATGAAGTAATTGCTCTAGTTTGTTGGAGCATATATTGTCATAAGTGTGTCCTTTTCTTGACGAATAGTCTAGGCTTAATGTAATACACCTTATATGTTGTAAACATATGAAACTGGGTCATTTGTAGGAGCATATGCGAATGAGACTCAGTCGTACGATTAAGCCATGCTAATGGACCAGTCGTGCGATTGAGAGATGCGATTGGGCCATTCGTAAGAGTGAACCATAAGTGTGGTGCAGTCGTAGGATTGAACCATACGCATGGTCCAGTCGTACAATTGAACCATACGGATGGTCCAATCACACGAATGGGCCCAATCACATCTAATATGGGATGAGGCCTATAAATACCAGTTTCATGGTGTAGAGAGCAAGGATTGTGCTCGGGGCCTAGATGTTGCCGGATGAGAGGGGAAATCATGTTTGATCTCCCCTTGGCAAGAGTTGTGATTCTTATGTTGTAACAAGCTTGTAATAATTAGGTTTTATCAATGAAACCATTTTATTATAGTTTGTGTTATCGTTTGTATCTTGGTTTTGGTTTTGTTTCCTTCCGTCAAAAACACGCTCGGATATTTACCGATCCAGCGACTTCAAAATAGTTGCAAGACTTGAAGCAATTCGTGTCTTTCTGACATATGCTTCTTATATGAAATTCAAGTTGTACCAAATGGATGTTAAGGACACATTTTTGTATGGATCAATCACTGATGATATGTATGTTATAAAACCTTAAGGTTTTAAAAAATGCTGAATTTCCCCATGATGTGTACAAGCTAAAAAAAGCTTTATATGGTCTACATCAAGCTCCTAGAATCTGGTATGAGACATTGTCCCAGCATTTAATCCAATATGGATACACAAATGAGTTTTGAACTCAGGACTATAACTTAATCGATGATTTTCTGCGACATTGTGAATCTATTTGATTGAGACTATTCGGTTCCTTCGCAATTCTTACTGCGAAAGTACTGATAGTCTAGCGAAACTGAACGAAAGTTCATGATTATTCAGCGAAACTGTGAGGTTATGCTGTCCGAGCAAACATAATAGTTTCGCTGACTAAACTTTAGTTTTATTGTGCCGAAACTATACTTTCGGCCTGTTGAATCTACTTCACTGTCTTGACGAAACTTATACTCTTTTGTTGGCAAAACTATACTTTCGCATGCCGAAACTAAAATTCATTATGCCAATCTATAGTTTCAGCCAACGAAATTAATTTAATTTTTGTGCAATCCAGATTCTTTTCTTATTCTTATTTAATATTATCATTTAATACATTATTCTAATGCATTTCATTTGGCTTTCAGATTTAATGGCGAATCTAAAGTTTGATGAGAGAAACAACATCACTAGCATCTTAAACGATCCACATCCTAAAGCAGCTGGCTTTAGAGACTGCATTCGCTAGCTACAGAGATCTCCTATTACTTATGCTATATCTTATTCTACTACCATCTATGATCTTCATATTAGAGATTTCTAGAGATCAACTGAGTATGATACTAGAGGAAACACACAGAGGATTATTACCAAAGTCTTAGAGAATGAGGTGATCATTACAGCAGAGATAGTCTCGAGGATACTAAGATTAGACAAAGATACAGGAGAGGAGGTTATTTTAATCGTTTATTAATTGATAATGAGAAAGAGTTAAAACGAATTAATAAGGAACTTAAAATAAATGACTCTAAATATTTTGTTAAATTAAACGAGGCTTTAAAAGAGAATAATCATCTAAAACAAATAGTTTTGGAAAGAAAAATTGAGATTCATACTTTGACTGAAAGAGTTGCTCTTGTTGAATTTGAAACAAGCAAGCTTTAGTCAAAGCTAGATAAATGGACTATATCATGAATGACACATGATGATTTATGTAAATCTCAACGGGGGGCTAGGATTAAAACGGGATTGGGATATGAAAGTGCTAAAGTTTATCCTCCTCCTAGTACATACTGTTATTCTCCTATACCTGTTCCTTATCCTTCAAACGATTTGATCAAAACACATACTAACAGTATATCTGCAGGTTTAGAAGGTGTAAATCCTAAGTATGTTCGTGAGGACTACGATTATGGACCAACTAGCGGGCTTGGATGCCCTAGTCTTAGTACACCTGATTATCAACATTCTATTTTAGATCATAAATCTAGTTTAAATTCTGTTTTTGTTTCTAGTGAACTTGTAACAGGCGTTGTCTGATCATGTTCTCGTGATGTTTCTATTTTATCACCAAATTCTGTAAATTGTGATGATGCTACTGATTCTAATTGTGTTAATAGTGTGAATGATTCCACTACAAAGAATAACAAGAAACATAAAACTAATTGTATTAACAAATTATTTTCTCATCCTACTCCATCTTTTACCTCCAACGAATATTTCATTATCAAATGAAAGGGCATCAACTTCATCCAAAGCCAGCACAAGTGGTACAAGTACTACTTGTACTTCAGATGACAATTCATCTTCTTTTGTAAATAGCCATTCTTGTTCAAATAAATACAGACCCCGAGGCATGTATGAGACATACAATGATGTAGATTCTAATGTGTTTGAATGTGGCGAGGCAATACACATTGATCACATTCCTACTTCATCACATAACAAACCTAGATTAAAACCACATTGTTTCAGGTGTAGTCAAGATGATCTTATAGTTAAGAATTGTCCTGCACTAAATAAGTTGACAAAATTAGTTAATAATTTCTTTTGTAAGAAATATGTCTCTCCTAAAACCAAAGTTATTCAAACTTGGATTCCTATCTAAGCGGGTTAACTTATTTTTTATTTTGTTGCAGGAGTCATCCACTAAGTTTGTAAACAGTGGATAGTGGATGCTCCAGGCAATTGATTGGGCTCAAAGATTTGTTGTCCAATTATCAGATTATAAATGGAGGATATGTGGCATTTGCTGGCGATAAGAAAGAAGGAAAGATGATCGGTCAAGGAGAAGTTTCCAATGGCTCTATAACTTTGGAGAAAGTCAATTATGGTCCTGAACTTGCATTTAATTTATTGAGTGTCTCTAAGATCTGTGATAAAGATATTTCGGTCTTGTCTAAGTCCAATGAATGTCTCTTTTTAAAATCTGAGATTGATATTCAAGATGAAATGGTACTTATGCGGGCTCCTCAAAAGAATGATACATATCTTCTTAATATGGGTTCAAAGGAGTCAAAGTGTACTGCTACATGTCTTCTTTCCAAAGCTTCTACATTAACTTCAAAATTATAAACAAATTAGTCAAAAAAATTCTCATTAGAGGACTTCGATTAATAGATTTTTTTTGTGAGTGAAAAATGTATGGTGTGTGCCAAGGGCAAACAACATAAGAAACCACACAAACCAAAACTTGAAAATAGCATAACTAGTTCTCTCGAGTTGTTACACACTGATTTGTTTGGCCCAACTAGTGTTAAATCAATTGCTAAAAAATCTTTTTGTCTTGTTGTAACCGATGATTTCTCAAGATATTCTTGGGTAAGATTTCTAGCCCACAAGGGAGAGGTTGCTGAGGAGTTGCAGAAGTAAATACTTTCTATAGAGATGATAAGCAGGAGAAAGGTCTTGGCCATCAGAAGTGACAATGGTACTGAATTCAGAAATAGGATCTTTAATTCGTCTGTGTTGCAAAGGAAATTTTAAGATAATCTAGTGTTGCGAGGACGCCTCAACAGAATGGTGTGGCTGAATGAAAGAATCACACCCTTATTGAAACTGCTCATAGAATGCTGATTGAATCCTATTTACCCATTATCTTTTGGGCTGAGGCAGTGAATTATGCTTCATACGTCTTGAATAGGGTGTTGATTGTAAAAGATAAAATGAAGACTCCTTATGAATTATTTCATAAGAGAAAGCCTTTAATTGATTTTTTTCGGCCATTTGACTGCTCGTGCACTTTATTGAATACTCAGGCGCAAAAGACAAAGTTTGGTGTTGTGTCCGATGAATGTTACTTCTTCGCTATTCTTCTTCTCAAAAAGCTTATAGAGTATATAATGAGAGAACACGTATTGTTCAAAAGTCCTTTTATATTGATGGCAGGAATCTAATTCTTCTGATGTTCGATCTGAACCAACATGGTTCTTTGACTCTGATACTGTGTTTAACTCATTAATCTTCCAGCTTTCGATGATGATGCGTCCATCTCCAATATTTACCCAAATCTCATTTCCCCAACACCCGTTTTACCTCATGTCTTTCCTACAACTTCCATAACCGATGCTACATCAGTTGATATTGCATCTTCATCTTCATCATTCGACCTTCAGCCTCTACCTGTCTTTGTCTCCCCTTCCTCCACACCTAGATCTGCCTCATCTAAGCTGGTAGCATCCATCTCTCTAATTGATTCTTCACTACCATCAACTTCACCTTCATTTATCCATCCACAACCAATTAGCCAACCGTCTTCATATATTTTACCCGTGACCTCTGACTTCAAAACATTAAAAGATTACCCACAAGATAACATCATAGGATCTATCACTGATGGAGTTTGGACGCGGAGTCAATCTGGCCTGATAAACGTTTGTCTATTCTCTTGTTTTATATCTCAAATTGTCCTAAAGAATGTTCATGCAGCTCTTCAGGACCCTTGTTGTGTTGAATCAATGCAATTAGACTTACAACAGTTTAGGAAACTCAAGGTGTGGGCACTAGTCGATCTTCCACCAAACAAATGCCTAATTGGCATGAAATGGGTTTTCAAAAATAAACCCGATGACCATGGCATTATGGTATGAAACAAGTCTGGCACAAGAAGAGGGAGTTGACTATACTGAAGTTTTTGCTCCGGTCGCCCGTCTTGAAGCCATCATAATCTTTCTCACCCACGCTGCTCATAAGCAGTTCAAAGTCTATCAGATGGATGTCAAATGTCCATTTCTTTACACAAAAATTGATGAGGAGATCTACGTGTGTCAACCTCCAGGTTTTGAGGATCCCGACTTTCCTAACAAAGTTTACAAACTTGATAATTCTCTTTATGGTCTTCATGAGGCTCCTTGGATCTGGTATGACACTTTAACTCAATATATCTTAAACATTGGTTTTTCTCGTGGCACCATTAATATGACTCTATTCAAAAGGGAAGTGGATGGTGAAATGCTAATTGTGCAAGTTTATGTTGATGATATTATTTTCGGCTCCTCCAATCCACAATTGTGTCTGGAGTTCGAGGAGGTGATGCGTAGTCGCTTTGATATGAGCATCATGGGGGAAATGTGTGTTTTCCTTGGGCTAAAGGTGGAAGAAAAGCCATAGGGCATTCTCATTCATCAGGAGAAGTATGTTAAAGAAATTTTGAAGAAATTCAAGATGGATGAAGTTTCTCCTAGAATTACTCCTTTTATTACTCAAACGTGCCACACTCCTGACGAAAACAGGAAACCTATTGATCCTCTTCTCTACACATATATGATCGGTTCCCTTATGCCTCACTCTTGACGAAAACAGGAAACCTATTGATCCTGGAATCACCTTTGTTGTAGGATATTGTGCTCGATACCAATCTGCCCCGAAAGAGTCTCATGAAAAGGTTGTAAAACGAATTTTTTGTTACCTTAAAAGTTGTTCTCGTTTAGGTCTTTGGTATCTTTATGGTGGGAGTTTTGATTTACACGCCTATTCTCATAGTGATTCTAATGGTTGCAGGTTAAACAGAAAATCGGTACCCGGAGGATGTCAATAATTATGAAATTGTCTAGTTTCATGGTAATGCAAGAAACAGACCATTGTTTCTCTCTCTACAGGAGAAGCAAAATACATTGCTGCTTCTAATTGCTCTTCACAAGTTCTCTAGATCCAACACTAGATGATTGACTATGGGATACACTTTCTGCATACATTGTTGTTTTGTGACAACGAAGCAGCCATTGGGATCGCAAAGAATCCTATTCATCATTCCCGAACCAAGCACATTGAGACATGGATTCATGCAATCTGTGATGCTCAGGAAAAAGGTTTAATTGATATTATTCCCATTGACACAAAAAATGAAAAAGCAGATCTTTTCACAAAAACATTTGATAAACCTCGCTTTTATGAATTGATGTCTAGGCTAGGTCTAATATCATTTGAAAAATCTTTTTCTTTAAACCTGTTGTTCTTTTTTTCTTATTAAAAATAAATAAATAAAAAATTAAAAAAAATTGATGATAAAATAAATGTTTTCAAGCTAGAAATGTTCACATCTTTCTTAGGTGTAGAAATTTAGGGGGAGAGTTAGTAAATATAAATGAAAAGAGAACTAGGAACTTGATTCAAGATGACTGGAAAATGATTGTATATCTTCTTGATATGCTTGTTTTTCCATGACTTGTGTTTAAAATAAGAAATGATAGTAACTAATACTGTGATTTTATTCACATCTAATTTTTTTAATTGTAATAATAGAAAAACAAACAAATTCTTTAGTGATATGCTTGGTAGACTCAGCCTGAAGATTAAAGTAGAAAGCAACATAATGATTTAAGTTAAAATATATGCTTAAGAATGTCTGGTTTTGCACAAACATTTTGGCCTGCACGAAAACTGAGTCCCGACAAAAATTGGATTGAGAATTGATCTTTCACCCACCATGATACAAATCATATAAGCCATATCTTTTAGCCATGTTTGGTGTAGTTACATGTATTGTGTTTGTACTAATCTCCTCTGATGTACGAAAGTACTGACCTGGTGTGATGATCGCCTTTGCTGTATGATAGTACTGACTTAGAGCTCTCATCGACAAATGATTAAATGGACATCTCCTTTCTAATACGTAAGTATAAACCTAGGGCTCTCACCATTTCGGTCTAAGTAATGTCAAATCATCTAAAATGGTGAATTCATCACAGATTTCAATATTCTGTTGATAATCACTTGCACACCAATGCACAAGCCTTGTTCTATAAAGATCGTTACAAAATTCAAGAAATCCTGAGGTTGGGTGAGTGTTTTTGCCAAATGATTGTGGGGTCCTAGCATTCTAAAGTAATTAGTTGTTATTGATCTTTTTGAGAATTTCAAAATCATTCAAAGACTATGATTAGATTAAGTTATCAGTGTGATCTTATTGCTTATCAATGATTAATTCATCTTTGTGTTAAAGTATATCTTGAGGATGTGATCTCATGATCAACTCACTTCTCGGTTATAATAAATAATAATAATTTTTTTAAAAAACTCATTTAAAGTTCAGTGAAATTATACTTTCGCAGATAGTTTAACATGGTGAAATTGTACTTTTGATCGGTACTTTCGCTCTATGCGAAGTCAATTTCGACTAGAGTTTTGCCCGATGAAATTGTAACTTCGCCTGGTGAAACTGTAGCTTCGCCTGGCTAAACTCCAGTTTCGCTCACTGCGAAACTATTTGCTATATAACTCATTTTAAGAAATTACTTTCTCATTTTCGCACAATCGAGGGTTTAGGTTTTTTAGGGTTTTTCAGTGACCTCCGTGTGCGTCTTTGATTTGCAGTGCTTTTGTTTATTGATTTGTGACATCCGTCACCGAAGGTCCGTCTATTGACGTGTTCCGTTATCTTTTCGTTAGTCGGTCATTCCTCATCTTTATGAACTATCTGTGTGGATATCATACTTGCTTGCTTTGTTACCTTCTACGCTTGTGCTCTTGTTGTTGCATTGCTGCCACTTAAACCTTTACGCATATCA
>BJCM01101790.1:0-13183 GCA_018326385.1 Flaveria bidentis
TATAACAAACGAATGAATGAATGAACGAAAGAGATAATAAAGATATTATCTATGTGTACGTATGATGTATGATCGCGTGAAAGAAAAGAATGGTTTTAATGAAAACAAAGTATGTTTATTATAAAACTAGAACTCACTCAGCAACACTAACTTTTATGCATTTTCCAGTTGGCAGGTAATGTTGCTGAGGATGGCACGAGGCAGCTGCTCAGCTCTTTTGGATGGCATCCATTTAAATAAAGCTTTTGTGATGTAATACAACAACGAAATTTTGTAACCAACAACGATGCATTGTTTTGCAAAAGTTTTTATGATGAAATGAAACACCATTTTTTTGAATGTTTCCGATGCAGTGTTTATTTAAAATATCTGTAAATGTATGTTTATGTGCAATGGTTGACCAGCTGTAAGCGTCCCGGGAATGGGGCCTTACATACTTGAATTGGAGTTGGTGGAGCATCCTCTTGTTGCATATCCTCAGGATGTTCCGACTCATGTTGAGGTTTGGAGATGGATGCTTCTTTCTTCTTCCTCTTTGGCTTTGGTCTGGAAGCTATCCTTTTTCTCCTCTTTGAACTTTTTAACTAAGAAGATTGGCCTGCAGCACCTGGTTGAACTTCTTTGTCTTTCTCAATTGGCTCTTCCTCTCCCACATTTTCAAATTGAGAGGGGACAGAACCCTATTGTGGATCAGAAGTGGAAGCTTGCTAAGGCTCAGCAAGAGATTCAGGTTGTGTTGTCTCAAATGGTTCAACCTTAATCTCCACTTCCTGAGGGACCTGACTTGGTGGGGAGTGTAAGACAACAAGTTCACCTCTTTGAATCTTCTGCTTGATCACCCTTATATGCTCATCCATAGTGGATAGAGACATGGGTCCAAGTCTCCTTCCGGAAAATCCATACAGCTTCAAGAAGCTCATCAATCAGCAGACTTCTTCATGCTCTTTTGGATGATGGCTCTTGACTTTACAGCCTCTTCCCTTAACTTCCTCTTAGTGGTCTTTCTTTCTTTGACTAACTCAAGTTCAAGCTGTTTGAGATACTCAAACTCAATGTAATCAAAGGGTAAGAGAAGAAATGCATTAGCCTGATAGAGGCCTTTGGCACTCAAGTAGTTGATCATATTGATCCTATCAGTTTCTTTGTCTACCTGAGGTTCTTGTGGAGCCACATCCTCATGTATAGGACTTTCTTGAACTGGGGAGAGAGTAGGCAAATGCTTGTAGAGTCTTTTCTGTCTTTTTTCTTCTTTGATTTGAAGAAGTAGTTTTGTATCCTCTGCCTCTGTTCTTTCCTTTGACAATTCCATGTTAGCCAGTTCATTTAATTCATCTAAGAGGAGGGAGATGATATTATCAATATCATAGTTCCTGGTCTGTAAGTAGCTTATCTTGACTGCCCTTAACTCATCATCCTGAGTGTTTGGTCTAGGGGCAACCCTGATAGCAACTTCCATAAATCTTGCAAACTCAGTAGAGGAACTTTCTCCCCTTAGCTTCCTCTTCCTCTCTCTCCTCCTCCTCAATCTCCTCAGAAGTCCTTTTTCTTTTCCCTTTGTCACTCACAGACCTTTGTGACTCAGGATGGAGAGAGCTTTGGCCTTCATTGCTTGGTGTAGTTTCCAAGCTCTGGCCAGAGAGAGGTTGTAATGCACCTTCATCAGTAGGTGCTTCAGTGAGGGAATGAATTGCTAAAGTAGTTGTAGGTGTGACAGGGCTCTCAGGCTCTACTACTGGGCCTTCAGTCAAGGTTTCCCCTTCGAAGCTAATCTTAGGTCTGCCTCAACATCCAGTTGACCAATAGTATTACCTGATTGCCTTTGTCTCCTTCTAAGTCTGAACTATTCAGTAATTTTGTCTTGTATCCTTTGAGCCAGCATGTCAGCTTGTCTAGATTGGCTTAGGTTGAAAAGTGGCATGTTGATAAGGTCAAGACCTTCACAGTAGTTAAGGTCTGAAATTTAAAGACTTCTTGATGCCCTTGAACTCTTTGAAGAATGAGGCCTCTTCTGTTGGCATCATATATCCACCTTATGATGTAGTTGGAAGTTCCTTGGGGTGGAGATAACACTGCCCTTGGTATCCCTTCCTCAAAAAGACTCTTAATGAAGGAGTTTATACATTAATGTGAACTTGAGGAAGTTGCTGAGTATGGACAATTGCAAGTGAAGATGGTGAATCCTCAATGTTCATGCTCTATGAAGAACTCCTAGGTTCCGTGTCTGTGGTGACTTTCTCCCCCTTTTTAGTAGTATCACCCACTTACATAGGTGAGCTAGAGGTTAGATCAACCATATTCACAGGTTCTTGTGTTCTTGGTTGAGCTCTTCTTAAAGGTCTCCCAGCTAGTTTTTCCTTAAGATAAGATATCTCAATTTGCTGATCATTGACCTTGTTTTGCAAGGTAGTCACCTGAGATTCAAGATGACTAACCTTGGAGACTAGATAGGTACATGTTTGTGATAGTTTTTACACCTTTAGCCTTAGATTCCCCTCTTCTTCATCAAAAGAATCATTAGGGGATCAGAGAATCGGACCAAAGTCTTTTCTCTCACCACCAGCTTGGAGTTCTTAGCTGCTAGTTTTCCTCTGCTCAATGACAGCTTCAGTTGAAGTGTCAATGGGTTTAGTTGTCATGGTTGAGGTTTGAATGATGTAATCATTTGCTGAAGTGAGAGCCTCTTCCATATGGATCTCCTGAATAGGTTAAGAAGGATCCACCTCAGTGATGGGTGACTGATGTAAGCTAGACACAGGTGAGTCAAAAGCACTCATCTCTCTTTGAGTAGGGGAGGAATAAAGAGACTCATTATACTCACTAAAACCTAAGTCCTCATCAGTATAGAAGTCAAGGTTGGGAATGAGTTGGTTCAAGTCTAAAGGTTGGGGATGGTAGCTGTCCCCTGAAGGTTGTTCACTTGAGTGTTGAGACTCAGAGTGAAGACTTAAGCCAGTTAGGCTTGTGAGCTCATCAGGCTGAGCTTGAGAAACCTCAGCACTAATCTTTGAAGTAATGGGAGTATTTTGCTCCTTAGGAGAACTAAGAGCTCCAGTATCCACTTCCTCCTGTATGGGTAAGTATATGGGGGCATGCATAGACTCAATAGCTTGAGCAAGGGTTCATTTGGATTTTCTTTTGTAGGTGTGGGTAATTTGGGTATTTTAAGTGGTTGAGAAGTAGAAGGTGTGGGTTCAACACTAGCTTATGTTGCTAGGTTGTCATGTTGAGCAATGAACTCTAACATTTTGGGGACAAGGGTTGTTTCTACCCCTGAAAAGCCAACAGTTGGCTTCTTCAAAATTTTAAAGATGCCAGGCTTCATCTGTCCTAATTTAAGAATATTACCTGTTTCCCTCAACTGTGAGCCCAGTTCACAGTTAAGAATGTATTGAACATATCTCGGAAACATGTAATACTCTAAGTAGTCCAAGTTAGCAAGAAGATTAGTATAAACAAATTGAGGGTACTTGAACTTGACCCCCTAAACCATCCCATGCACTATGAAGGAGGGATCTTCAGGAAACTAGTCCCAACCTCCATGCTTGTTGGATAAGTTGTGGATGATCACATGTAGTAAGTACTTCCACTGGGATGAGACCTTCCATTTCCTAAAGGTCTTTACAGAGAAATTCCCTTCATAGCCCATCTGCTGGAAGGACTGGTTAACAACTTCTTTGGGAAAGGAAAAATCACCTTCCTCATCATCCAGCTGTAGATGGGCATTTATGATGGCTGGAGTGATAAAGATTGCCCTCCCCTATACCGTAGCAGACAGTGCCTTCTCCTCATCTAGAACAACCTCTTGACAGGTTTTCCAGAAATAAAAATGATCCTCATAAAGAACAGGAACGATGGTAAGGGAGGTAAAGTATTAGACAGTCAAGAATTTGCAAACCTATGAGAAGTGTGGATCTTTCTTAGAGTTTAACAGAGCAACCTGGCTATGTTGCCTGTGTAACTGCATGGATAAATTTGGGTCATTTATTCGGTTAAGGTTTGCTATTTGAGAAAGCTTAAAGGTGAAGAAAAATGAAGAACAAAGGCGGTTTGGGTGAAAGAAATTTAGGAATTTAGGTTTGGAGGAAAGATGAATATGATAAACAGAGGGGGGAACCGTTGGGTTTATATGTGAAAGGGATTTTAGACAAAGTTAATGAAAGAGGATAAACTTTGAAATTCGGATGTCGGTCCCACCTCTGAAAACGTAGTTTGCTTTTTGCTCAAAAGTAGTTTTCTTGAAAGTCAAAAAAGCATTGAAGGTAAATTGTCTTCGAAAATTTTAATGAAAAAGCTTTTGAAGCCACAAATGACTTCGGAAGAATTTCCTAACAGTTTTGAAAAATTTGCTTCAGAAGAGAATTAAGACTTGGACATTTTTTTCAATAGAACAAAGCTTCTGAGGGTTAATTTGCTACGGAAGGAAATTGTCCTTGAAAACATATAAGTGTCTAAGAGAGATTTTAAACTTCGAAAGATATTTTCAAAATTTCTTCTGAAGGAAAATTACTTAGGCAATTATTTGCTTTGAAGGCATAAGTTTCTTCCAAATATATTTCAGAATTTTCTTCCGAAGGAAAACATATCTTCCAAAGGATCAAGATTTTCCGAAAATCTAAGGAAAGTCTTCAAAAGATTTTTATCCAGAGAAAACAAGTGCTTATGAAGGTGATAAACTAGACTACTTAGAACACACATATTTTAAGAAATAATATGAATTAGTTTTAAGAAAAAGCTACTCAAAGTTAATCATCCCAATAGTTGATATAAGACACTTAAATCTCTGTTTATCAAAGTCTTTTGTAAACAGATCAACATATTGTTCATTTGTGTTAACTTTAACTAGTTTAACTAATCCTTTTTCAAAGTTATCTCTAATTAATTGATACCTGATATTGATGTGTTTTGTCCTTGAGTGCTGCATAAGATTCTCTGTGATAGAGATAACACTATTGTTGTCTATGTGAATGGGAGTCTCTTGAAATTTAATCCATAGTCAAGAATCTTATTTTGAATCCAAAGCACTTGAGCACAGCAGCTTGCAGCAGCAATGTATTCAGCTTCAGCAGTTGATACAGAGACACAAGATTGTTTCTTGCATTGCCATGAGACAACCCTTCCACCAAGAAACTGACATCCCCCAGATGTAGACTTTGCAGTCATATTGCAACCATCATAATCATTATCTGTATATACATACATATTGAAGTCAAAATCTTTAGGATACCAAAGACTAAGTGTTAAGGCACCTTTGAGGTATCTTAGAATTCTCTTGACAATGATAAGGTGTGACATCTTGGGGTTGGCTTGATATCTTGCACAGATACATGTGACAAACATGATATCAGGCCTGATAGATGTAAGATACATAAGAGACCCAATCATAGCCCTGTAAAGGTGTTCATCCACACACTCCCTCTCAAAATCAGGCCCAAGGGAGTGGTTTCTTGCTATGGGTGTCTTAGCAATCTTACAATCAATCATGTTGAATCTTTTGAGTATGTCTTGATCATACTTTGACTGACTTATAAAGGTGCCATCTTCAACTTGCTTCACTTGAATTCCTAGAAAGAAATTGAGTTCCCCTATGGCACTCAATTCAAATCTGTCCTTCATCAGCTTCTCAAAGTCTTTGCAGAGCCTTGGATTAGTTGAACCAAATATGATGTCATCTACATACACTTGAACTAGCATTAAGTCATTTACCTGTCCTTTGATGAAGAGAGTTCCATCTATAGTATCCATTCTGTATCCATGCTTGCAGAGATACTAAGAAAGAGTCTCATACCACTTCCTTGGTACTTGGTACATCCCATAAAGAGCCTTCTCAAGCTTGCAAACATAATCAGGATGATCAGGATCTGCAAAACTAGGTGGTTGTTTGACATAGGCCTCTTCATCAATCACCCCATACAAAAAAGCGCACCTGCCATCAAATTGATAGACCTTGAAGTTCTTGGATGCAGCAAAAGCCAAGAATATTCTAACATCTTCCAGTCTTGCTACAGGAGCAAAGACATCAGTGTAGTCAATTCTTTCTTCTTGTGTGTACCCTTGAACAACTAGTCTAGCTTTGTTTTTAATGACAATGCCTCTATCATCTTTCTTATTCCTAAACACCCATTTGGTTCCTATAGTAGTTTTCCCATAAGGAAGTGGACATAGGTTCCAAACCTTTTGCCTTTTGAATTAAAGCAGCTCCTCTTGCATAGCTTCAACCCAACTTCCATCCTTTAGAGTCTCATCAATCTTCTTGGGCTTTATCTGAGATAAGAAACAAGAATGAAGACGAACATTTGCTTCATGAGTTTGTCCTATTGTTCTTACCCCTGTGTCAATATCTCCAATGATGTTTGTGGCATTGATGTTTCTCCCACCACATCAGCATACTTATCAAGAGAAACTTGATCCAATGAGTGTATGACATCATTGATGTTTTCATTTATGGAGTGGTTATCAGCATCAAGAAATTCTTGATCACTATTACCACCACCATTGTCCTCTACATTTGAAGCTTCTTTATCTAGTTGTTGAGCCTCTGAGCTAGAATTTGAAGACATCTCAGATGTATCAGCTGAATTTGTCATTGTTGTGCTGATAGAAACTTCATTTGCAGAAGTAGTTATAACTAGAGCTGAAGATGTGTAACTTGAAGGTATTCTTAGCTCAAATCTTGGATCAGGATCACCTAGAGGTAAAATATTTATAGATCCTGAAATATTCTCACAAGATTTGTCAAAATAGTTGGTAACTAATCAAGATCAAATAGCCAATCAGGACCAGAGCCAGCTACACTAGGTGTGTGTTCATTGAAAGTCACATTGGCTGACTCCTTAACAATTCTAGTTCTGAGATTGTATACTCTATAAGCCTTAGCTTGAGAAGAGTATCTAATGAAGTGTCCATCATCTGATTTCTCAGCAAATTTGGTATTTGATCTTTGGTATTCAAGATGGTGCAAGGACATCCAAATGACCTGAGAAAACCAATGAAAGGTTTCCTCTTATGCCAAAGTTCATAAGGAGTCTTGCCATGAGTCTTAACCACTAAAACTCCATTTTGCACATAGCAAGCAATGTTAACAGCCTCTGCCCAGAAGGTGATGGGCAGCTTAGAGTCAGATAACATGGTTCTTGCAACTTCAATCAGTGTCCTGTTTCTCCACTCAGCAACAACATTTTGTTAAGGAGTCTTGGGAGCACTGTATTGTCTTGTAATATCCGTTCATCACAAAATGTATCAAGGATTTGGTTCTTAAATTCAGTTCATTGATCACATCTTATGGTTTTGACCTTGTGATAACATTGATTCTCAATTTTTAAGATGAAATTCTTCAGAATCTCAGGAGTCTCATCCTTAGTTCTAAGGAAAAAGACCCACGTGAATCTTGTAAAGTCATTTATGATCGCTAAACCATAAGAGGTCATTTCTAGACTCATTACACTAGTGGAGCCAAAGAGATCCATATGTAACAAGTGTAGGGGTGTAGTGATGGAGTTTTTTTTCTTAGACTTGTGAGATACCTTGTGTTGCTTCCCTTTCAGGCATGCAACCCAATGATCATCAATTGTAAACTCTTTCTTTGGCATTCCAGTTACCTAATCATTCTTAATCAGTTTATTCATGTTCTTAAAGTTTACATGGCACATTCTTTTATGCCAATGGAAAGACTCATCACTATTAGTTTTAGATAGAAATCATAAAACTTCTCCTGAGGGAGATGTTTCTTACAAATCCGTCTTGTACATGTTCTCTCTCCTGGGGGCTCTAAGCTAGATATGCTCATGAGGAATGATCATCCTGAACTTGAAAACAATGCACTCATGCTCAGTAAAGAACATGTTATGACTCTAATCATAAAATTGGGATACACTCAGAAGATTGTATCCAAGCTCCTTAAAAAAATTTACCTTCTCAATGTTGAGCTTACCATTTGTGACCTTGCCCCTTCCGGAAATGTAACCACCTTCATCTCCTCCAAAATCAACTGGCCTTCTATCAATTCTTTCAAAATTTTAGAGTATTGACATGTTGCCTGTCATGTGCCTGGAACAACCACTATTAATGATCCAGACATTCTTGTTTGTCTTGAGTTGTTCCCGCACAAAGAAAATGATTAGTTACATTTGGAAACCCAAGCCTTATTGGTCTTGGACTCATCAAAGGAAGTAGATGGTAATGAAACAGTAATAGATCCTATAGTTGTGCTTTGAGGATCTTTTGCTGTTGTTTATGGGTAACTTTTAGTCACTTGGTCTTTCTATGACTTCCACATCACCTTTGAAAGTTTAGACTTGACCTTCAACACTTCGGAAGCTTTTGAGAGTTTTGATGACAGGACCTTCGGAAGATCCTGCTAACACTACAGTAGACTTCAGTGCTTCGGAAGTATTCCTTTCTTTCGAGACCAACTTTTCTTCTGAACCCAATTTTCCACTTGCCTTCTTCTTCACTTTGGAGCTTCTAAATGAAATAGATTTTCCTTCCAAAGCTGAATTCTTCTTGAAGCTCTTGGAAGTCTCTTCCTTGGTCACATGAAGAGTACTTCTTGGATTGTATGGACAATCCTTAGCAAGATGAGAAGTACTCTCACACATAACATATCCCATCTTCTTCTTCCTAAGAGCCTTCTTCTAAGAACAAGGCTGACTTTGATCACTTCCCTTATCCACCTTCATCTTTGCAGATGCGGAGAAAGTCCTTTTGGGTTGAGAACTGCTCTTGGAGTTGGATGATTCAGGCTGTGTAGCAGTGGTACACAATGGATCAACCTTCCTCTTGATGCTGAGATGATTTGAACATGAACTATAACTCTTTGTACAAGAGTTGAGATTAACGTCTTTAGTCTTAACCACTTCAAACCCTGTAGATACAAAGATTTGTTTCTGCTTAGAGTTAAAAGTGGCCTTGATCTCTTGAGCCTTCTTAGCTTTTCTCTTCCTCTTTCTGATCAAGTTCTTCCTCATAGACTTGGTCATCAAAGGCTTCCTGCTCTCCTCAAAAGGATAGTGACCCTTCTTAGAATCTTCCTCTTCATTCTTCTCAAAGGAATTCTTCACTATCACTTATTCATCCTCTTCACTTAAAGGGTTTATAAGAGGAAGCTCATCTTCACAAGTTCCACACCTAGATGATCTTACAGACAAGATTGTGTATGGAGGAGCTATCTCACTAGATCCTAGTCCATGCTTGTTTTGATGATAAAATTTTGCATGCAAAGATGAGGATATGATGTTCTTGAAGGTATCTTCTTCAAGAACATATTTTTCTGCCCTGGCTTTGCTGATCACAAGCTCAACCTGGCGTTTAGTCAACTTGGTTATTAGATCCTTGATCTGAGTCCTATAATTGGCATGCTCATGTTTTAGAATTAAAATGGTTTTCTTTAAGTCCTCTATCTTTAACTTATAATCATTTTCAGCCTTTTTGAAATAAGATTTTAAGATGTTCAAGGACTTAAGATCAGATCTCATCTCTAAGTTGTAGGACCTGTATCTGTTGACTTTAGCAATACATTCATGAGTATAGAGATGTGTAACATCTTGTTTTTTTTGTTAAATAAAAATTAACGTCGTTATAATTCTTGTAATGACCATTGTTGTCAAATATGAAACTCATGGGTTACCTTTGCATATGGCTTTAATTTGTCTTCAACTTGAAAGCTTATAATGATGATGATAATAATAATAATAATAATAATAATAATAATAATAATATTAATAATAGCAAATTTATAAAAATAATAATAATAACTAAGAATAATAATAATGATAATAATATTACTATTATTATTAATAATAACAATTTATAAAAATTATAAAACTTAAAAAGGTTTGAAACTTAAAGTTATAGGGTTAGTTTTGTCAATTTATAAACTTTAAAAGAAAGTTTAAAGCATAAAATAATAACAATCAAACTTCAAGGACCAAGATGTAAATTCATTTAAACACACCCAAACCACCCCTACCTCCGCAAAGTCCAGCCAAACTTCCGGCCGACGTCGGCGACACACCGGCACTCGAAAAATTGTTTTTACAATGGAATTAACTCGCGCTAACCTGTTCGATGGTGTGTTTCGAACAAGGTACTTCAATTAATTTGTTTAAGGTTCATATTTAAGGTGTTAATCGAAACCGAAGGTATATGGATCATCCTAATCACTTCAATATGAGCACTGTTACAAATTAAGTCGATTAATTAATCTGAAACGTATGTGCAATCATTTCGAAGCTAACTGTGTAGTTCAATTCATTTTAATCGATCAATTAATCACTTCACCTTAACCAAAATGGTCGAATTAAATCTGGAACCCATTCGGAGTGGAAACAACCAAATCAAAGCCATATAACAGAGGGGAATTATCTCATTAGTTCCTTTTTAACTCTATCTACTCTCAATTCCTTAATATTTCGTCGCAACCTTGATTTAAGTTTCCTATGTTCGTCGCATGTGGACCGAAGCGTTCCAAGCTCAATTACAACGATACAATCAATAATCAAGTAAGTTAGACCCAACCACATACTCGTTTCAATTGGGGAACAAAGCCCCATGTTTATTCCCGTAAACATTATCAATTTGATCTTCAATTTTAGGGCGGATCAAACTAGGGTTCATAGGAAATTGGGGGTTTCTTTTGTTTATGTTTTAAACTTTCGAAACCAGGATATACCGCGGGCTCACTGGTTAAGACACTGCCCTGTAAAACATGAGGTCCCGGGTTCAAATCCGGCCACCCACATTTTTTATTTTTAAAAGGCTTTTTAGCCTAAAACAAATTTCAGAAAATTTTTAATATATATAAAAATTATTTTTATAAATGTCAAATATTTTAAAAAAGCCTCCAAATATTTCTACAATATTTCTAAGTTTAAATAAAAAATGTTTTATTAATAAAAATTTTAGCAAAGCTTGTTTGAATAATTTTTAATAAAATAGATTGAAAATAATAATTAGTAAATTATTATTGGTCCAAATATCCCTTTTAAATTAATTTGGTTTATATAGTAATAAATTTTTAGTTATAAAATTTTATTTAAACTTTATACATAACCTTTTAAATTATTATAATTATTTCTTTTCACATCTTTGAATAAAATATAAATATATATATTTTCTTTAAGAAAATATAAATTTATTTCATTTTGGTAAACGTAATTATTTGACAAGCCCCAATTTCCATCGAACCCCTAGTTCGCGTTAAAATGTTAATTTTACAATTAAACTTTAACCTTGTAAATATATATTTATTTTAGGTGCATTGTGAAGGACTATGTTGAAACATTGCTTATTTTATTTCTTATTAATCGTCAATTATATATTTATTGACCAAGTGAGTATTTCTATACCCTTTTTTATATTTTTACACTTTTTGGGTGAAACATGTTACATTATAAACTTTGCACTTGTAAACACGTTTGATTCTTGTAAACTTATGGCAATTTACCTGTGTGTTGTGGTTAGTTGAACTTTGTAGCTACCATGTAATGTCGAATATATATACAATCATTAACTATTGCTAGCCTGGCGACGTCATAGATCTATGGGCCTGACAAGCCTGCTTGGTTGATCCAAGTACACTTAGCTAATCGTATATACTTGTAAAAGTTTGAGACTTGTAACACTTTGTCAAGGTTTGATTGTGCATTTTGTCTTACATCCCTAGTTTACTTTGTTCTCTAACTTACAACATGAATTGCCATCTTTTATATACTTATGTATCGAAAACTATAGAAATCTCACCAACATTATGTGGACCTTTTATTTTCAACATGTTTCAAGAAATACTCAAGCTTGATCGCCACTTTCGAAGTTTTTCACACTTAGGAATGGACCTAGTTAAATAAATGATTGAGCTTGTTATACTTTTTTTATTTGAGACTTATGTTTGTAATATTACCTTTGAACTTATGAATAATATATTTGGATTTAATAATAGCGTTATGTGGCTGTGAACGATCTTAACTCTCACTCCTTGACGTTTCCTCCGTCAAGGTTGGGGTGTGATAGATTGGTATCAGAGTCTATAACTATAGGGATTTAGGTTATTAGAAATGGTGACCTAGACTATAGTATGCATGAACCTTATAGAATCATAATTCTATATTGTAATTATATAGTTTGTGTCACACCCCGATCGACGGCGGAATCATCGGGGCGGACGAATAGAAGACGATTTCTCATAGCACATGGAACTAATTAAGTTGAAATATTATTAAATATCATTATTCAATAAACACTACAAGACATATAAGTAATTACAAAACAAACAAGAAACAACCAATAACATAAGTATTTTAATTTATCTAGGTCCAAGTCCTATATGAGCACATGTATATCTTCAAGCATCAAACCTGAAACATGTTAAAAATAAAGGGTCAACTATAAAGTTGGTGAGTTCCCATGGTTTAAACACACGCATATATGTATATATATAAAAAAAGGTTACAAGTAGCAATTCATGTCCATGGTTACGAGTTAGCAAGCTTATAGAACACATACAGTTATAACCAAACCTCGACTTGATTACAAGTATATAATATTGGCTAAGTGTACTTAGTTCCCATGATGAACAAGCATACGTCATCAGGAGTCGGCAATACATCGACTTTAGCACCAAGTAGGCTTTTCAGGCCCAAAGATCTAAGACGTTGTCAGGCTAGCAATAGTTAATGATTGTAAACAAAATATGTATCTCATATAAGACTTACAATAACACAAATAACCATGACAAAAAGGTAAAGATGAATTGGATATGCATTTACAAGTATCAAGATGTTTACAAATGTAAGTTAATAAAGTTAACATGTTTCACCCCAAAAGGTGTGAAATAAAGTAAAAAAAAGGGGCATGGATAACTCACATGGAACTCACATGATATAATATGTCACACCCTCAAAATCCACGTGCGGAGTTTAACCGCGAGGCGTGTGAACAAACCAGGATCACAGTCAATAGTTACTCAGAACGACTCTATATGCAATAATAAACCAAATCAACCAAAGTAAAAACTTGAAAACCGTGCGGAAGCGTATAATAAAAACAACCCAAAGAAATAGAAATGTAAAATGTGGCAAAACATGTGCCAACCCAATGAACAATACAAAACATTGAAAACAGATATAATGTCTTGAAACTGAGTCTTATGATGCAAGTGTAGCCGTGAAGTGCTCCTATGGCAATGCGGGTT
>BJCM01101800.1:0-13022 GCA_018326385.1 Flaveria bidentis
ATATATAGTAAATTACCATTTGCATCCCTGACGTTTGTTCATTTTAACCACTTGCATCCCCGCGGTTTCAAAATTGTCATCCGGCCCCTGACGTTTCATGTTATTTTCATTTGAGTTTATAAGTTTCATTTTTATCTCTATTTGAGTTCAAATAGGTAACACTGTTAATGTTTCTGTTAAAATTATTATTAAAATGATGAAACTACTCTTAAAATTAAAACACACATAAAAAACCTTGTGGGTCCTATCCATCAATATCATTTTCTTCAAATCACCACCACCACAACCACCCCCATCACCACCACCACAACAGCCCCG
Source organism: Flaveria bidentis (assembly GCA_018326385.1). Taxonomy (NCBI): domain Eukaryota; kingdom Viridiplantae; phylum Streptophyta; class Magnoliopsida; order Asterales; family Asteraceae; genus Flaveria; species Flaveria bidentis. The sequence continues at coordinate 319 of BJCM01101800.1, forward strand.
TCACCACCGCCACAACCATCCGGTCGCGACCACAAAAGCCCCGTCACCACCGCCACAGTGCTGGTGTTTGCACCACCACCACCACCAATTTTTCATATCGACATTGATCTCTCACGGTTTCTTCAAAAGGTTATGTATCTAGGGTTTTCAACATCAACAGAAGGAAGCACGGAGACACATTTCATCGCCAATTGGAGCTTTACTTCATTTGGAATCTGACATTCGAAACCTAAGAATCACCAACCCTCATAATGTTGCGGATAATACAGTCACTAATCACCCTGCGATTGAAGTTCCTACAATCGCCGGTGATCGAAATAAGCACCACAAGAAGATCGAATTAGCGATCGGAGTCCTCGGTCCGGTGTTCTTCTGCTCGATTCTCGTCGTTTTCGGGTACATTTCCTTCAAGAAATGGAAGGAAGTTAAGACAGATATGAACATACAAGCAGAGCTGTTAACAGAGCCCAAACAGTTTAGTTACAAGAAATAGGAGCTGTTGTGGTGGCGATTTACAGCTCCGCTTTACAATCTTGCCCCCATCCCTACCACCATAGTTGTCAATCGCCACCATAACAGCTCCCATAAACACCACCACAACCACATCACTAGAAAAGACTTGAAATTACAGATCTGAGAAGGAATTGAGGCTTAAAACAGTGGTAATTAGTGTTTGTAGCAGGTCTGGTTGATGGTGGGTGACGGCTGTTGTGGTGGTGAGGGGAGGTTGTGGTGGAGTTGGGTTGTGGTGCTCATTGTGTTGATAGATGGTTTCACAATGATCTGTGGGTGGTGGTGGATGTAAAGAAAAGAGGAAGAAGATGGTTTGGGTGGTGGCCTCAATGGGTGGTGGATGGTGGTGTCGATGGGTGTAGGTGGAGGTAGTGAGAAGAAGAAAAAGAGGAAGATGTGGGTGGTTGTATCATTTGCAAGTTGATTGTGAAAAAAGAAGATATAGGTAGCTCACAATTTTATTTTTATTTTTAATTCTTAGGGGCATTTTAGTCTTTTTATAAAAGAGTTAACCGAAAAACTAACGGTGTTAGGCTTTTGGATACAAATGGATATAAAAATGAAACGTTAGGGACCGGGTGGCAATTTTGAAACCGCAGGGATACAAGTGGTTAAAACGAACAAACGTCAGGGATGCAAATGATAATTTACTTATATATATATATATATATATAGAGAGAGAGAGAGAGAGAAAGAGAGAGAGAGAGGAAGGATCCTAAAAAATCAAGTAGTTTTAAGAAAACTAAATCTAACTAATCACAATTTTTCATTACTTATTTATATTTATTATTGTCAAATGGTGTTTTAGTAATTTGTTATATAACATATTTATAGCCATATCCATTGTTGACTAAAATTCCATTTTTTCTCCCTAATTGAACAAATTAAATCAATTTATAGAGTTTTTGAAAAATTAATCCATCAAACAATCAGGTTCTTAACAATTTGATTTTTTATTTGTTTCTACACAACCTATTTCAAAAAGTTTCAATCGATTCTTAGATTAATATATAGATTTGCTCAAGAAGGTAATTGTTTTTTCTTTCTTTTCAATTGAATGAATTGATTCAAGAAGAAGAATTCGATAATGAAGTTCAACAAGAAAGGATTTTCATGGTATTAAGGTCAAAACTTAGTAATGGTGATGAAATCAAGTTAGAGACGTAAACTACATACAACATATGCCTAAAGAATTGTACACTTTTCTTATATATGTTTAAAAATATATATATACAGTTTAAAAAATATATGTTTAGTCCACTAATAGAATTGTACACATGCTTTATGAGATGCGATTCATATAAACTACATATGCCTAAAGTGTTGTAAATCACTTTTCTTAAAGTTTTCTATTCATTATATAATATATCACATCTTGTGATAATTGGTAACCAAGATCGGTCTTACAAAGTTTTGAAAATCCTAGTCTCGTACTAGATTATGAAACTCGTGTCTCAATTTGTCTAGAACTCGAAACACATTACTAGTTAGGTTTGCGGGTTTCTAGCAGGCATTAAATAAACCCATTCATGATCTTATATGGTTAAAAGTTACACTTGATAATATATGTTACACAATCTTAATCTCAGCATAAAAAACCAACTTAAGATCTCAATTATTAGTTATAACATTAAACATGCCATCAAATTTCTAACAAATCAATGTATTGTTTTATGTATTTTTCGACAAACTCCAAACTACTACTAGTGGGTCACATGCTGTGTATTTAAAGACTGCATAGCTGTAGTTTGAGTGAATTGAAACTCAAAAATGACATTATACATGACCATCTATTTATTTTGGCCCGCATCTAACCGTTGTTCCACGGCTATTCTCGAGCCAGCATACAATTGTTTTAAAAGGGACGAAACATACCCTTGTTAACAACGGTTTTCAAACCCACAAGCATCAAACTTCAACTCTCATAGGGCATTTTGGTCAAATCAGCAATCTTTAAGTTCGTCGTTACAGCCAAGCCTGAAAGACTATCTATCATTGCAGGGATATCTTCTTGCAAACCTGCAGCCAGGGCCTGTAAAACAAAGAGTTGGATCAAATACACAATTAGCCAAAAGCAAAGTGACATTCTTAAGGGAGATGCGGTTTTGAATTACCATTTTGTCCTCGCCTTTTCGATTCTTTATAACCTCCAAAGGCCATTCGCTAACCATCTTCTCGAGTTCTGACGCTATATTTGGCCTTTTCGCCTCTGGTACAGTCTATCATTGAGTAATAACGTGTAAAAGGACGATATGGAAGTGTCCAATTAACATTCAAGAAACATGAAGATTAAGATGTTAAATATAACACATTATTTTCGTATGTGCCTTTAAGAAAAGAGGTTTTTTCAAGTCAGGGTCTCTCTAGGATCAGCCTCTTTATCTCATGGGATAGAGGCAAGGTTTGTCGTATGTCACCTTCCCTAGACTAATTGTATGAGTGAGATGTTAGTAACTTCGAGACGTGGTCTCATTAAACTGTTTAAATTGCATATTAAAAGTGCTTAACGCAATTTAAATCCATTTATTGTAGTTTAAACTATGGGTACATTTTTCCTTGGTTTTGACCATAGTTCCGAGTTCTCTACGGTGATGGACACAAAACTAACACCACGGAATACAAACCATAAGCTACAAGGCAACATGAATTACAAGTGCATTATAAGGCATGTTTGGTCTTATCTAGTGGTTATATCTTCGGAGACACGCATAGACGTGAAATGTGTTTTAAGGAAAATGTGTCTTAAACATATCCGCATTCATTCTTCTCTTTTAGACAATTTTGATATTACATCTTCTGTATTATATGCTTAGAGTAATTTCTATCATATTTTGTATTGTATTTTATCAATTATGAATGTATACGTATACTCCAACATTACATTTGTTTAGCCATTTTATTTAAAAAAGCACGGGACCACAAGACAAAATCTATAATACCTGTGCGACAACTTGAATTGTTGCAGCTGCTTCTTTAGGTTTGCGTTCAAGAAGAAACCCCTGCAAAAAATCGAACAGTTAGTCAAACACAACATCAGAAATGAACACATGTACAAGAGGTAAACAGGATCTGAAAGATTAATACTTTGGCACATGCAAACCCGCTACCAATCGTGTGTGCTTTTATCAATCCCGACCTCAATTTCTCAATCTTCCATAAATTATCAACATCTCCTATAAAAGAACCAAACAGGAAACATATTATACAATTCACTTGTTTTGCAGGAGTTGACAAGTTTACCCCCATAAAAATGATGTGACGATAAAATGTCATTAAACTGTAAAAGGTCAAACATATCCATTTTTGATTTTGAAGTAGGTGTGTCCGGAAAAAAAGGATCAAACATTGGACTTGGTAATAAATAATATCAGTGATTGTAAAATAACAAAAACATCAATAATAATAATAAATAAATAAATAAATATCAATAAGGAATGTAAATAGGCACCTAGTTTGGCCGCAAATGCCATCCAAGTGTCGAATGAAGTTCGTCTTAATTTTACGCCCGACTTAACAAAACGTTTTGCATACTTACACATTAACTCCCAGCTCTCTGTGTTGTAGCAAATGCTGCATATATAACATGTGATGCTTTGATAACAGCATTTAAGAATAATGATTAGATATCATTCATTTATACAATGTTTTTTCTTAGGGCTGGCGAACGTGTCCCCAACGCCCGACACGACCCATTATTTTATTCTTGTCAAAGATATCAACCCTCATCCGAACACAATAATTACTTTTATTCTTGTCATGTTAGGGTCTCGTGTCGGAAATTGCCACTCATGGTTTCCATTTTCTAGGTTCCATCAAGTTGAAAGGGCACACAATAATTTCATCTTTTGTAACACCATGGCACCCAAAGGAGTGAAATGGCTGAAACAAAGCATATCGGTAACATGGCTCATTCTCATAAAACAGTTCTCCTTTAATTTCCATATCATGGATGCCATCTTCATTTATGGATCCAAAAGAACACTTATATTTCTCCACATTATATAAAATAAATAATGTTATTAATTAACATACCTAAGTATGATATCTGCAGTACCAGGCTGCAGGAGCACATCATTTGCTTTTAGGAGTTTCATTACATCCACCATGAGCTTAACATCATTGTGTTGTTTAGCATACAACTGCAATACCATGACATCAAATCTTAAAATTGATAGGTAAAACAAAGGAAAAGGAAATTTATATAGACTTAAAAGAATCAATACCAGTATATTGTGAGCAGAAGCAACACTAGGAGTCAGTCCATACACATTGTGTTTCCAAATTGTCTTTTTTCCTGTTGTAGACATGTAAACGATTTAGATCCTACCGGCATGCCAACTAAATGGTTTCACGTTGCAGGTTTCATTTTATACAAGTGACAAGAAATAAAAATATGATTTTGACTTCTATTCTTTTGTGACAGGAATAAATGAAGATGGATCTGCAAACTGGAATAATATAAATAAATGAATCATAACATCATTTGTTAAATTTCTCTAGTTCATCATTTTCTCGGTCTCCTTTTCACTTTTAGTAAGATCACAAGGATGGGACCCGGAATCACTATTTTATTTTCCTAGCATCATAATAATGTGGGACGCGCAAAATGAAAATGGTGTTTTGAATAGTGAGTCGCTGACATGTTATATCATACCAAAGTCGATAGCCCCTACTCGTATGCATGCCTTGGATACTTCTCGGCAAAGATTCTCATTGAAATTTTCAAAAATTCGAAGATTTGATAGCCTCTGCAAATTGAAAGTTATAGATATATAAAATACTACTAAATTACTTCTACCTTAAAATTAAAATCACAAGATTATATGATGAACACTAAAGATTTGAATGATCAAAAGCAGTAAAGCAACAAGATTATAACTAACAAATTTTCGAAGGTTCTCCAAGACATTTAAGAGAAGTTTGATGTCTTCACGATTCTGACATTTTTCTATAAGAGTCCATAACCAATTGTTTGGAGGTGCGGTTCTTTGTTCTATCACGGATTTGAGCAATTTATCATGCAATTCTTTAGCAGTCTCTGCAGTGAAACATATAAACGGCTCTAAACAATGATACATGTTTCTTCAAGAACAATTTTAAGTTATGCATACCAGTGGGACCAACTTCTTTCATAGCACCATCTGTAGAATATAATGCCCTTAGCATCATCGAGCATGCTGGATGTTGAATTTTGTGTTCTTGCTTGTTTAAAGCTCCTTGGATGAGATTTTCACTAATGATTCCTATATATTTCAAGGGTTTGATCTTGCTCAGTTTTTGGCCACTCAAAAGAATAAAACTAAATTATTGCCACTAGATAAAGGGTAAAATTACTGATAAGTATTATCATTTGCATATGCAACTTCGAACAAGTCACACAACATTAACCCAAAACTTGTTCGCAAGTTGGTAAAACCTAAAGAACAAGGTCCTTAATAATTTCAAGATTTTTTTTTGGAAAAGTTATAAACCAAAATTACTTATTTTCCTATTAGTAAACAATAAGAGTATTTGATAAACGGTATCTTGTGACGGGATTACTGGAAATAGATTCTCAAAACCACGTCTAGAATTCAAATTCAGCACTGACATATAATGAAAAGCAGTTTGAGCAAGAGAAATGAACCAAAAAGATAATGATAATTCAATTAAGAGGGTAATATGGACCTGAATTCCCTCCAAACTTCAGTGAAGTGTGATAAGAACATGAAAATATGTTTTTAATCGTCTTCAATCCTGAGTTCTGCCTTGACACCTAAAAAAGAAACAAAGAGATGAATTTTATCAGATACACAATGAGGCATGAAAAAGAAGAGGGAAAAAAAGAAATGGGCGTTAAAATAAGTCACTTGAAGCATTTTATTACTTGAAAGAAACATATATTTTCTGGTAACATATATTAGCGATTGTTAAGCATTAGCCCCGTCATATGATAATCATAAGAAACATTGGATAGCAAACTCAAACATATTATTACTTGAAAGATTGTTAACCAATAGCAAGTCACCTTGCAACTTGCATTTGTACCATAATAAAAAAAAGTGCATTAATATAATCAAACTTTCTTGACAGACTGGATAACTAGTCTTTCTGTTAATTGAAGCATTTTCTTTAAATTCATCAAGTAGACTTCTTTCGAAGAATAATAAACTGAAATACTCGCCACTACCACTTTTTCCTAGTTTTAAACATTTTCAGGGTAAATAATTATTAGTCCCTTCAAAGAACACGAAACCAACTGTTAGCCCATTGTTAATTACATTTTGGGAGTTACATTTTGGGATCCAAGAACTCTAAACGAGGTGCAACTTTAAATCAAACTTATTTTTCTTTTTATATTCTGTTGGGTGGATTTGAAATCTACACCACAATTAACAATACCAAAAGGTGTGAACTATCTTGGTTGAAAAATTATGTTGCTAGTAATAGGTTACAATGGTAGATAGTAGGTGGCTAAGTCGGTAGGGCTCTAGAAGCATGTGTTATGAAGAGGGAAATCCTCATTTTGAATCTTTGAAGCAGTTTACTCGATAAGGTTTCTTGTCATCCTCCAATCCTATCTAGAGTATTTAGAGATAATAAAATGCTTTCATGTTCAGAGCACTAGGTTCAGTCAAGGCGTTTGATTCAGTTAATTGTCACGCATTGGCGTTAGTTGATCTCATTCTTCTTTGATAAATGAAAATTGCTATCAATTCAGGTTTTCAAGTTAGATTTACCTGTTTCTAGTCAATTGTTTTCTTCAACAACTGTTTGATTAGATCACATCTGAGGCAGAATCAAATGTGTATAGTTCGAATAACGATCCACTCGACATTGCAAATTCAAATCATCCCAGAATGATCTTGACTAACACTCCCTTTCATGGCACTCAGTAACCTTCTTGGCTGAAGCAAGACTATGAAGATTAGTGGCGGAGCTTGGGTATTTTCATCAGGGGGGCGGGGACGAAATTATTTTTTTTAGGGGGGCGAACTCGTTATACATATAAAATTTTACACTACCAAACCAAAAATTTACACTAGCAGACCAAAAATTAACACTACTGACGGAAAAAAGAGGAGCGGCGGGGGGCCCTCCCGGCCCCTTCAATACTTCACCCCTGATGAAGATGACACTAGGTGCGAAGCTAAAGCTTGGATTCATTGATGAAACCTATCCTAAGCCAGCTATTGATATAAGACTTATCAGGGATGGAACCAAAGAAATTATGTGCTCACTTATTAATTTTGGAACTCAATGTTGTCAGAATTATCAAATGCCCTTCCTGCATTTGCAATCAGTGTATGAGTTAAGAAGAAGAGTGACATGGCCAAATTAATGAACCACTGATCTATTAAACTAAACGAGAACTAAGCAATGGTTTCCAAGGTAATCTCACTGTTTCAACATACTTTAATAAGATGAGATATTGGGATGGATTGAAAAATCTCAAAGGTAATCCTAGTTTCCTATATCTTTAAATTGGCAAAATAAGGGAGTAATCATGTCAGATCATTGAATTTTTTGGTGATATAATTCACCCTAAGCTAATGCAATTCTTAATAAATCCTTTACCAAATATCAATAAAGCCTACTATATCGTTAACAAATCCATATCCTCCACATATAACCCTCTTTCATTCTGTTATAACTTTAAAAAGGCCCATTAGAGTTGATTTTCCTACACCATATGGAAGGTTGTGACAACTGTTGGTCAAGGCAATTTAATTCATCATTGAAACTATTTATTGTTTTTTATGTCCCTCATTTCAAGTCTGGCTTACAGTCTTACTCTCAGTTGGTAAGCTCCTTAAATTACAAAATCTTGTTGCCCTTTTTCTCCTAATTGGTTCATTTTCTAGGACCTTTCAACTAACAAGGTTGAGGCAGTTTGAAAGCCAACAAGAAATCTCCACACTTGTAACAATTCTTCAAAACTAATATCCAAAAGTAATACTTTTCCTTTCTTGCTGAAGTCTCCCTTGTTAACAATATTGCTATTAGTAATCTTGATGCACCTAAGAATAGTCTTGGGATACATACAAATCATGCTACAATAGGTCATACATCTTTTGTAAAAAAAAATCGTATCTATGCTTGTAAGCATAATAATATTGTTGATTTCTTTAGTGACACTTGTTTGCCTTATAAGCGCCATAAACTTCCCTTTGCCAGAAGCAATATTTCTTGTTATGCCCCTTTTAAACTATTGCATAATCTATAGGGAATTAGGGACCTCATATTATTATATAACACCTACACTTAAAGTTGATTATTATATCTTGACTATTTTGATGATAAATGTAACACCATGTGGACTTGCATTTTGTTGACATTTGTAGGAAAATGCAAGAACCATCAAAATTCATGCTAATCTTCCTCATGTTTTGGGGAGATTGCATTTTGCAGTAACCCAAGCAATCAACAAGGTGCCTATGAAGATTTTTTCTTGGAAGAATCCATTTGAAGTTGTTAATCGTAAACCTCCATCATAAGATTCTTTCTTTGCAGCTATTACAACATCTCATAAAGATAAATGTGCACACAAAGTCATTAGATGTGTTCTTTTAGGATACCCTCCAAGAAAATAGGGATATAAGGTATACAATCTATATGACCTTATAAGCAAACATGATGTCTTCCACTCTTCTGTTCCATCCTCTAATACACATACTACTTATCATCTGCTGTAAATAATCTTACAGTTTGTTAAATCTAAATGCCCTAATGTTTGTTAACTAGTGGTCAATTTAAGTTTGGATGGTAAGTCAGTACTCTATGGGTGTCTATTGTAGTTGTATATGAGGGAAATCCTCATTTTGAATCTTTAAAGCAATTCACTCATTACAGTTTTCTCCATCATTCTTTGATCCTATCTTGAGTATTTCAACTAAAAGATGATGAAATGCTTCCACATTTAATCATTCACAGTGTAAAATTGCTTCGGATTTTGTTATTGCTGCAAAATCACTACAATTGTAATATTTCCTATAATGTTTAATTTACTTTGTACTTATTAATCTTTGAAAAAAAACAACTTTATCAAACACCCAAATTCAATATTTTCTATCAGAATGTGCTGATCATAAATTTATAACAGTGAAACAGAAGCAAGAACTTAATCTTCTTCCATCAATTAATAGCTTCATAACTTACACCAAATCTATAACCCCAATCAAAACCAAAATTATCTTCCCCTTAATTGAAATCACCTGAAAATGTAAGGGAGATTCCCCAATCCCAATCAAACCATTCAAAGTTTTAAGCCAATTGAAACTGTAAACAATCTTTAAACCAAAAGGGTGACTAAATTTAATTTCATTTAAACATGATTATCAGAGCAAAATGAAAATGCACAAATTCATATACCAAATCACACAGGAACAAAATTTAAAAGATTTATGGAGACTGAACAAACCTCAAAGAGAATGCGCCTAGAACCCATTTCGATTTGGGATAAACCCAACAAAAATCTTAATTTAATATCGCCCCAATTCTGCAAAAGTGATTACTTCATATTCGGTGAAGACGACGGCTAGTTGTGTTCATTACTTCATTCTGATAGTGGTGGGCCTTGAAGCCCAATTGTAGCCCAAATATATTCTTAAAACCTATTTGAGCTTTGTCTTTGAGGCTCAATACAAAGAAAAGATTAGAAGAATAACCCATTGTTTTTTATTCATATTCGGTGTTCATAATTAGGGTTGAAAAAACCAAGTGAACAATAAATGATTATTAGCATATACGAGTTTGTATATTTTGGCACGAGTTTGTTTGTGTACATATACATACTAAGTTAGAAATTCACGTGTTACACAGGTAGATAAATTCAACATATTAAAATCACTAAGGTGGTGTTTGTTTTGTTTGTTTTTTTTTGTTTTTCCGCGCATGCTCTTTTGTCTGCACCGCGCAGACTATGCGCATATATTACCATCTATCGATTGTTTGTTTTTCCGAACACGTTTCATTAAAAAAGATCTGCGCGAGGTGTTCTTGACCTCTTTTTGGTGTAGACTTTAAAAAATAACTGCAAACATCTTCTTAAAACAAATCACTTCCCCACTTCTAACCCCATCCCCCCTTCTCGGCACCGCCGTCTCCTGCGAGTCCTCCCGGCGCCGTCGTCGGCAACATGAACGGTGGATTGAAGACATAAACCTTATGATTGTTGTTGATGTTGAATGGTGTTTCAGTCGATTATGATGAAATTAGGCATACGAATCAATGATTTACTTGTTGAATTGGGGTTGATTTGTTTTGTTGTGTGAATTGAGAAGAGGTGTGTTTGTGTTTCTTGATTGATTTCATCAAATGATTCTTTCAAGAAAGATCTTGCCCTGTTTAAGGGTTTGTTGTTTGTTTTGTTTTATGATCTGGTTTCTTTAGGCTTTCAACATTATTGCCCTTACAAACTATAGAGTTTTGATCCATATTTTTTTATACATATGTTTGTAGTTGTTGTTCATAGATTGCAGACATTTTAACTCTATAAAAACAAACCGCACTAAGGTTAATTAATATTATGTATTTGTATATTATATGCCATTAGCCATTAATTTTAATAATTGATAATAAAAAAATTAAGATAATATAAATAGCAAATAACAAATCAAGAATTATAAATTATATTTTAAGATACGATTAATTTAAATCGTTTAATTTAGTATTTTTAATAATTTATTAAAATAAAAAGATTTGTATTTTACATATTTTATCATTTAGTTTACTTATTTAATATTATTTTTATTTAATAGAAGAGAAATGAGGGAGATATAATTTTAGGTTTCACTAGAAGTTGTTATGCATCTATCAAAAACAATCTCTTATTATATAGTATAGATATAAATTTATTTTTATGTTGTTTATATTAATAAACTTTACCTTAAACTTAAGAAGAAATCAAAGATGCTATCATCAATATCAAAGTTTGGCGTTTATTGGTAATTTGTATACCCTAATCATGTTTATTGTTTTCTTTTTTTCTCAAACAAAAATACATAGATTTCTAAAGTTAAATAGTATCTTACAAGATTTAAAACCTTACACAGCATCCTGATGACTCATACATTCTACTGGAATTTTAAAAATACATAAATCTTGTCTAAAAATACAAATTAAAAATATTTATAATTTGTCCAAAAGGATTGAAGGGTTACTGTCTTACTGAGATGCTCTAAGGTTGACTTCGTAAGGGTCATTGTCGTCAGTCAACTTCGTAATAGTATCACACTATTTTCTCGTACAAAACTGAAATCTATATATAAATTGTATAAATCATCCCTATAGTTTATCAAATTACAGCAAGCACCCTTAGGAATTTGAGTGATCTAAAGAAGCCTTTCTTATTCGGTGGATATGAGACAAACTAAATAAATGAACTTAGTATTTGAATGAAATTTGAACATATACTTCGTTTAAATTGTGGGTATGTGTATTAAAATTAAGATGGATATATTTAGGTTATGTGATGTGGATGTTGATCAAGCTTGTGGGTAATAATATGGCTGCCAAGAAGGCGATTGATGGGAGAAAGAAGGGGGGAAACGGTGACCCCTTTGCATTCTGTGATGAAGTCCAAAACCAAACAAAACAAAATAAAGAAACAAAAAAAGAGGTGAAGGCAACAAAGAGTCTTGTTGCACACTGAAGTGGAGGCAGCGGGAGATAGTGGTTTCAACACTGATGTTGCGAGGATGGAGCGACAACTGGGATGAAGGGCGATATGCGGGGTGTATACCTCATAATCTTATGATTAAGGATCTATTATCCATGATGGGGATGGGTTATTGTAGAGATTAATGAAGAGGCTAATGCAACCTAAATATCTTAAGTCTATTATGCATGTTGCACAAATGCATTAAAGAAGAAGCTTAGGAAGTTTCACACATGAAACAGAAAATACTCTAAGTGTGAATCATCCGAAGCCAAGACCAATATCTTCCGAAGCCAAACATGAAGTCTTCCGAAGCCTCAGAGACAAAGTCTTCCGAAGCTTTAAGTTCATGAAGACGAATTTCTTCCGAAGACTTTTAGAAACATGCTTTATCTGATGTACTGTTCTATAAAGCTGGACACCTTTCCGCTGCATCTCTGCAAGTCACCAACTTACATGAGTTGGTGAAAAGGTCCATGCTTTTGGTAACTGTACATTGAGGTCTTGAGTCTGTAACTTTCTACTTTATGTACTTTATCCTTTTTGTAATAGA
>BJCM01101828.1:0-12008 GCA_018326385.1 Flaveria bidentis
TTCAGTACCAGAGCAACGTATGCATTCTGGATTTGATCTGAAAGCTCATCAAAACCCCCTTTCCTCGAGGCAATGCACTTGAGGATAGCATGCGCCAAGTACTTGAACTGGGGCCACATATTGCTCTTGTTGAGCACACCAGCATTTATGTCCCCAGAGTACTTGATCCTCAGAAAACATCCCCGCACAGTCAGGGCATGTAGCCTAGTCGGGCAGTCTCTGTCCTCTCCAAACTCCAAAACTTTCCTGATATCAACCTCGCTGACCGAAATATCTTTTCCAAAAATGGTACTCCGAATACAGTGTGGCTCAGAAGACCTGTCTACAACCGCGCTTTTCCAGAAAGCCTGCTGGATAGATCTGTATGGCGTGCACGGTGTCGACATAGCCTTGAAGATCCTCAATCTCTGTAGAAAGTAATAATACCCGCGAACTCAAAAGCATTCCGGGACGTGACTTCAAGATGAGCACAGATGTTGTGCTTCGTGCTCATCGTCCACCTACTAGCCATGTTATTGTAAGACAAGACACATAAACGTTAGAATTTTGGTAAGTGAATGACATTTGAACTTTAATGAGCTTGAAAATATTTTGTTTAGTCATGCGAATGGACACTGCGAATGAGCCTCAGTCGTGCGATTGAGCTCGTTCGTACGATTGAGCCTGCGATTGAGTTTAGTCGTATGCTACACCATATGTTTGAACCAGTTGTGCGACTGAACTCAGGTGCATGGTTCATTTTTGTGATTGAGCCTTTCACCCAACTCAATGGTGCGATTGAAGTTCATCTGTGTGTATATTCGCATAACTCTCTGTTTTTCAGTTTAAATTCAAATCTTGGGCTAAACTTGATGTCAGACGTTGTGGCTTGGCTCTTTAGATTCGCAGGGACCCTAAATATCATTGTATGTCCTTCATTTTAACCATTAAGCACATTTACATAGTCTATTTGAAAGTTTTTACAGATTTCTTGATTTTAGTCAATTTAGGTCTGTTAGGGCATGATTACACCACGCATTTTGTGTAATTTCGATCACTATTTACCTGTAGAAGATAAGAGTAAACGTTAGTAACACAATCTCAGTGCGAAATCAACTAAATAAAATTTTGGCAGAGTAAGTTTGTTGTCGTGCGATTTGGGAGCAATTGAAGGGTGGTGAGAATGTGTGACCGACTTTCACCCTATTTATACTAGGTTTACTTTCAGTCGTGCGACTGGACCTATTTGCACGTTTCATTCGTGCGACTGGGGCTCAGTCGTGCAACTGGCTCAGTCGGTCAAGTTTAGTCGTGCGACTAGGTTTCAGTCGTGCGACTGACTCATTCGGCCACCTCCATTCGTACGATTGGTTCATTCTTGTGATCCAATCGTATGGATTGACCCATGCTTGTGGTCCAATCGTACGTCTGGTCCATACGTGTGGTTCATTCATGCGATTGGGCTCATACATATGATCCAATCGTGCGACTGGTCCATACATATGGTCCAGTCGTGCGAATGGCTCATACTTATGAGTTTGACCTTATGACCTCTCAAATACTTAGCCTTTTAATTATAGATAAAATGTTGTGAGCGATGATCATCTCAGACATGACCTTTTTTTAATTTGAAAAACTGTTGATCACCTCAGACGTGATCCTTTTAACTTAACAACCCGATTGGTCACCTCAGACGTGACCCATTTTAAGTGAGTGTTTAATAGATTGAATTCTGATGTATAGTCTGACTTTTACCTACTAAATGACTAAAAAACTAATAAATAAAACAACTAGACATTAAAAACAAAATTAAGACATATTTTTGTATTTTGATTTGAGATGGATTTTAAACCTATTAGAGTAATTCTAATTGATTTTACTTCCTGGACAGCACAACTTCAATTCTAGTTTATCATTTCTGGTACAATTCATTATGGAATCATACAGGTATACCAGAATCATTTGGGACATTTTAATAAACTATTTTGATGCTAGATTATTGTTTTCACTGAGAGTCAATAGCAACTTTAGGAAATCATCCTAGAGGCACAAGATGCACACAATGATTTTGACTTTCAAGAACTGCAACTCCCGATGATTGTCAGTATACTTGTCCTCTTAAATCCATACATAGATTTTTGACACACATTAGTGATGATTTAAGGTTTAATTATTTCAACAAGAATTTGTGGATCCCACACTTATATGGTAATCAACGTTCCTCAGGAGATTTTGAGCGGTCTACGGGTATATTTCAAGAAGAAACTATTCTAAGAGCTTTTAAAAAAGATGGCAAGCCTCAGGTTAGTGCCATCACACAGCAGAGAGGCGCAAACAACAATGAATTCTAGAATATTTAGGTTATGCTTATCCTCAGGTCAGTGCCACCACACAACAGAGAGGCACACAACCTATCTTCTTGTTCGAGCATTTATTTTCTTTTTGCACATATCTCACCAACAATATAAGTTATTAGCTTGATTGCGTTTTGCATTTTTCATGTGCTTTGCTCATATTTTATGGTCGACCGCACACATATGTGGTGTTTATTTTTCTCTTCACCCCTTATTGGAACAACATTGATTGTGTTAACCAGGGATAAGATGGGAACCCACAACAAGTTGAACAACTTAGTTTGAATTTTAAATCACCAATGAGGTCAACTTATCTATTGTGTTGAATCTACCGACACATCATATAATGAGCTAGCAGCCTCTAGGTCTACTTTCTCTATGTTACCTAGGTAGCATACTAGTTTTACTATTATTTTTCCTTTTATTTTGCTTAGACTTTTCAGACTTAAACTTCAAATTTTGCATCTTAATCATTTAAACTTTTTGAAGTCACAAATAATCAGTTCCCTGTATACTATCATTTTCCATATCTGTTGAATCAGTATCACAGATTTGATTTCTTTCCTTTTAGCTAAGCTGTCCTCCTCCCTCGTTTTTTTAAGTAATTAAATAAAGCAACTAGTTTAATACTAATCTAACCTATTCTCCCCCTAAAATTCTAAAACCAAAAATATTTTTGTGTTTTTGGATTTTTATAAACAGGAAAATAAAATAATACAAAATAAAAGAAAATAAAAAATGTTAGACTAAGTATTTTCTTCCTCTATGATCACATCACTTTTCTTTTTCAGTCCATTAACCTCTAATAGATATAAAAACCTCGGTTTATCAAATGTTTTTGTGTAGAGGTCGGCGCGTTGAAAATCCATATTTATTTTAACCATATCGATTAATTGTTTTTCAAACAATCACGTATAAAGTGATACTTAATGCCGATGTGTTTAGTTTTAGGATATTGGACTGGAAATTTTGTTACGGCTATAGCAGCAGAATTATCAACATATATAGGAGTGTTAGAGAATTGTAAACCGTAGTCGCGCATTTTCTATTGAATCCAGATGATTTGTGAACAGCAACTTGCAGCAGCAACGTATTCAGCTTCACATGTTGACAGAGCAACGGAGGTCCGCTTCTTACACTGCCAGGTGACTAACCGTCTACCAAAGAACTGACATCCTGCTGATGTTGACTTGTAATTCATTTTGCATCCGCCATAATCCGAGTCACTATACGTTGTAAGTTCAAATTCATCGTCATGAGGAGACCACAACCCGAGTGTTGGAGTACCCTTCAGATAACGGAAAATCCATTTAACTCCTATGAGATGGTTGACTTTCGGTTTTGCCTAGTATCTAGAGCAGAGACACGTTGCATACATGATATCCGGATGAGACGCTGTGAGATACATAAGGGATCCAATCATTCCTCTATACATTGTAGCATCACCCTGATCACCATTTTCGTTGGGTGGCACATCGTGGTTTGTGGCAAGTGGAGTTTCAGCAGCTGAAGCATTCTCCATGTCAAACTGACTGTGGATGTCCCCTACATATTTAGTCTGATGTAGGAAGATTCCTTTTGGGGTCTGATCCACCTGTAATCCTAGGAAGAACTTCATCTCCCCTATTGCACTCATCTCAAAATTTGCTTTTATGACAGATTCAAATTCTTTACATAATTCTTCGTTTCTGGAGCCGAAGATTATGTCATCAACATAAATCTGTACGAGAAGTAAGTCACCATCCTTTTCTTTGATGAACAGTGTACAGTCAATAACTCCTCTACGCAAACCGTGTTTCACCAGATGAGTTGAGAGTTTCTCATACCATGCTCTCGGGGCTTGATGTAGCCCGTAGAGAGCCTTATCCAGCTTGTAAACTCTGTCCCAATGGTAAGGATCCTCAAATCCTTCGGGTTGACTGTCATACACTGTCTCACGAATTTCACCATGAAGGAATGCAATCTTGACATCTAGTTGATAATTTTGATCTTCATGTAAGATGCATAGGCTAGGAAGATACGGACTGCTTCCATTCTAGCCACAGGTGCAAACACTTCATTGTAATCGATTCCTTCGACTTGTCTAAAACCTTAAATGACAAGTCGAGCCTTGTTTCGAATTATGACCCTTTGGTCATCTTTCTTGCATTTTAAGACCCATTTAGTGCCAATAACCTTAGCACCTTTTGGTCTATCCGCCAGTGTCGAAACTCCTAACTTCTTGAATTGTAGGAGTTCTTCTTGCATGGCACTCACCCATGCCTCATCATTTAAGGCTTCACTAACATACTTTGGCTCAAATTGAGATACAAAACATCGATAAGCACCATCATGAAGATAGCCTTCTTCCATGACTGAGGCATAATCAACTGAGTATAGCTGATTTTTTGTATGTACTCCCGATTGTACATCCCCTATAACGTTGTCCAGAGGATGATATAAATTAATTCGGGATCCGAGAGTGGTGGGAACGACTACTTCTGATCCAGATTTTGAATTACATGTCCAGTATCTGTAACAGTTGGAGTGCGAAGTTCCGAAGTGTCAGAGGCATCAACATCTGATGCTTGTGTACTTTCAGTAGCAGGAACCTGTTCCTCCTGATCCACCTGATCATTCTCCAAGTCTTCATCGTCAGAGGAAGAGTCACTTATCTCAAGTGCTCCCCTGACGAACTAGAAGACTCATCTTGTGAACCTGATGTTGTCGAGTCTAGTGACAGTGTGTTTAAAACATCATACATCATTTTGGTTGATAACTCATCATCAGGAAGGGAGAAAGTGATGTTGAAGGACTTAAAGAATCCATCATAATCGAAGAAGAATACGGGTCCTTTTCCAGCAGGGGTGTGGTGTATCTTTGAACGTCAACGTTGCACCACACTTCTACTTGACCCGTTGAGTTGTTGTAAACTCTCTTATTCGGTATGTTATATCCTAGAAAAATCCCTTCTTTAGCCTTTTCACTGAATTTCCTTGACTGAGTTTTCTTCAGCAGCGTACATGGTGCGCCAAATGGTTCGAGGTACTCCAGATTAGGTTTACGTCACTGGAGCAACTCGTAACACGTTTTACCATGACGTTTGACCTTCAGGACTCGATTTAGGGTGTAACATGCATTGGCAACTGCCTCATTCCAAAATTGGATGGGCAGTTTCGAGTCTACTAGCATTGTTCGTGCTGTCTCTATCAAGCTCATGTTCTTCCGTTCAGCAACTCCGTTCATTTGTGGAGTGTAGGCAGATGTGAACTGATGTATAATTCATTTCTCTTTGCAGAATGCCTCCATCCACTGGTTCTTGAATTTCATGTTGTTGTTTGAGCGAATCTGTCACACTTTCAGCTTGTAGAGAGATTCCAATATGGTCACCAACTGTTTGAACGATTCAAATGTTTCTGATTTGGATTTCTGAAACATTACCCAAGAGAATCTGGAGTAGTCATTAGTGACTACATAACAGTACAAATCACCACGATGCTCTTGGTGCTTACCGGCCCAAACAGATCCATGTGTAGAAGTTCGAGAGGCAATTCAATGGAATTTAATTTCTTTGCCTTGTGAGACTTCTTTGTCTGTTTACCTTTCTTACACGCTACACAAAAGTCCAGAAGTTGAAAATTCTTAACATTAACTCCATTTACTAAGTCATTCTGAATTAGATGATTCATCTTTCGTGGATTTATGTTCTCCATTCTCCTATGCCAGGAGATCGAGTCCCTCTCAGTTGCCTTTGACAAGAAGCATTGAACTTGATGATTAGTTATGGAGACCTTTGATAGATCCAAGACATGTAAGTCATTATATCTTGAAGCTGACATTAAGATTTGGTCCTCCGGGATAATGTAATCCTTCTTCAACACATAGCACTTCTTGTTGTCAAAAACAACCTTGAATCCTTTGTCACATATCTGGGATACTGAAAGCATGTTATTCTGTAATTGCTAAACATAGTTGACCTTATCAAACTTGACTTTCTGGTTTCCCACTTCGCCTTGAGCGGTGATGTATCCTCCTTTATTTCCAGCAAATGAGACATATCCCCCTTTACTTTGTTTGACATTTGAAAGGAGACAGGTTCCCAGTCATGTGCCTAGACGCCCCACTATCAACAATCCAGGTGTTTGTGATAGCACTGTAACGAACACCCTGCACATTCGGAGGAAATTATCAGTTTAGGTTTGGGACCCAAGCCTTAACTGGCTTGGGTGACCCAGAGGAATCACATATCATGAACTCAACCCACTGTCCATTTCAGGGTGAGGGAATATCATTCTTCGTAGGGTTCTCAGTATCAGACACTGGACTTGACTTTTCTTTCCATAAGCTAGTTTTATGTAAGGCATGTTTGTGATAAACAGATGAATGGCTTACAGTTTGAACTTTTGGTTAATTACTTCTTTTTGGTGGAGTAATAGAACTCCTTTTTGAAGAAATTGGTTTAGTTTCATAAAGTTCAATTTTCTTTCTTGGTGTCTAATAATAAGGAAAATTACAAGCGATGTGTCCTATCTTTCCATAATTGTAGCATGATCTACCTTCTACATGTTGGGAAAATTGTCTTTGTGGGGAAGTGTGTGATACAGGTGTGACTTTAGTCTGGTTGGGTTTGGACACTTCTTGTTTAGATGTTTTTACTTCTTTAACAAAATTCATTGTTTGAACGTTTTTAACATCTTTAGCCTTTTGTTTATTTGGACTGTGACGTGGAGCACGTGAATGGTTAACTGGTTTGGTCGTTTTGGGTTTAGAAATAGACATGTTTGAACCTAACTTTACATTAACCTTTTCAAGTTGTTCATACAAATTCACAATAGGCATCTTACCTTTAGATTTTAAAGTAGCCTCCTTCTGTTTAGTGACAGAATCTACCAGTTTACCCATTGAATCTGGATCACTAACTAGAGGAGTGGACACCACATGATCCTTAATTGGATTGTTATTTAGTGGTCTATATTTAGCATTTAACATGATCTCATATGGTGGTGGAACCACTTTGTAACCCAACCCCTCCCCATTATTTCGTTCTTTCACTAAGTGTTGAACTATGTGAGAAGAACTGGTCCAACTATGTAGATTTTGTTTTAATGAGTTGACTTCGACTTCTAAAACTGCTTTTTCTTTCTTAGTTTCTTCCAGGGAGTTTAAATAGAACTTTATATCATTGACTTGATTAAAAGCAACAATCTCAGTTTCCCTTAGTTGTTTATTTAAAAGTTCTATTTTCTCTTTATAATTGTGCTCATTTTGTTTTAAAATCCGATTAGCTTCTGTGCACAGTTGTAAGTCATTTACTAAGCTATCATTGTGGTCTAATAACCTAGCAAATTTTAAATCTATGCTTTCTCTAAATTTGTTACATGCATTACAAGCATGATTTTCAAAGATTGGTCTTTTGTACTTACCTGTAAAGACTCGGTTGAATTATCCATCAACGCAGAGTTTGACTCTTCGGATGCTGGAGATTTTGAACATGGCGTTCTGAGATCTTCTTCAATCAGGTGATTGAACACATTCGTAGTATCTTTATTATCGGACATCACTAGTTCAACTGTGATTTCACATTCACTTACAGAGTCATCATCCAAACCCTCGACATGGGCAATGTTCGATTCACCCGGAGACACAAAACTGAAGGTCCAATCCTGTCCTTCGTCACCTTGAGCAGTCAAGGCCTTTATCTCTTTGCTTGATGAGGTAGCTCCACTCGTGGGTTTGTCTTGACGGTTGAAAGATGAGAAGGGATTCCCGTTACCTGTCTTCTTGGCTTTACACATTCACGTTTGAAATGCCCTTTTTCTCCACAATTAAAGCAGGTAACTTTGGTTTTGTCGAAACCAAAAGTAGTGTCTTTTGTGGCTACCAAGTTTTGTCCAGTCTTTTTCACAAACTTTTTTGCTCTCCTGACAGCACTTGCCAAAGCCCACATTATATCCATTCTCTCTAGTTCATTCTCATCCACCTGCTCGTAGTTTTTATCGGCCAGAGGGCAATTACCAATTTTCCCTACAACTAGACCATCATAAGAATGAACAACTGCCGCTAGAAGGTCCATATGCTCCTTTGTAACCTCCACAATATTATTTCCGAGATTCTCAGTCTTCAACTTAGTATCATTTGCTTCAGTTGTGATATATTGGGTACTAGATGACCCTGACGTTTCAGATCCTGAAGTTGTGGTTTGAGAAGGAACAGTTGAACTAGACACAAACGCTATTTGAAGTGGTGCTCCTGAACTGGTTAGGTTAGGAGATAAGTTATACAGTGAAGGATTCTGGTCGTAGGATCCTTTCTGTGACCTGTACTTCATCCTCAGTTCCTCCTCCCTCAATTTCAGGATGAAGTCGTTTATGTCTAATTTTGCCAGTATATTGTTCTTTCTCAAGTTAGACACAAACGAGTACCACTTCTGTGGCAAACCATCGGCGAAGCTTGACACTTTGTCTTCCATTGACGTTGTGACCCCATGAGTGTGCAGCTCACTCATTAGATGGTAGAACCTGTCTATGACATCATCCAAGCTTTCTTTCCCCATCGAAAAAAAGTTATCAAACTCCTTTTTCAGAGCCTTTGTCTTTAGAGCTTTCAACGTTGCATTCCCGTCGTATTGTTTCCCCAAAGCTTCCCATAACTTCTTTGCCTGTTTGTTCTCAGAAAACTGATGGAATATGTCTTTTGGTATTGACTGAGTCAACAGGGCATACACCTTCTTTTCAGTATTGTACTTTGCCTTCTGGCTATCAATCATACCACCCAAGGTTAATTTAATACCATCAGCACCAACCGGCATACTATAACCTACCTCAATAGATTCCCAAAGGTTTGGATCAACTCCATTAAGATAGATCTCGAATCGTTGCTTCCATTGTGGGTAATCATCTAACATTATAAGTTTAGGTGGTTTATTGTGATTCATAATTTCATTTTCCAGAAGCAGAAGGTTCTGGATTCAAGAGTCCCTTCCGGCAGTAAACGCAGAGTACTGATCTTCCATCTCTTTAAACTTTGAACTTTTGAACTTTAACCCGTGCGAATGGACAGATGTGAGTGAGTCAATTGTGTGATTGGACAAATACAGATGGCCAATGCGGATGACTCAGTCATGTGAATGAAAGGTGCGAATGAATTCAATCGTGCCATTGGGTTTAGTCGTACGTATGGAGTGTGGGATTGTAGACAAGCGAATGGGGTTGTTCTGTCGTACGAATGAGTAAGCGACTGATTTCAATCGTGCGAATCGGGTGTGCAATTGAGTTCAGTCATGCGATTGAGCCAATCGTGCGACTGAAGGCTGTTGTTTTTGCAAAATCGAAGGTTTGTGACACTTTGACACAAAAACACGAATTTTCAAGAACCCTAATCTGCCGTATACCGAAATACGTAAACTTTGAGACCTAAAGACGTCGAAAACACTATTTTACTCAAAAAAGGTGACTCTTTTGAATGAAAAGCGTGATTTTTACACCGAAACTAATCGAATCACACGCAAAATCAAGAGCCAAGGCTCTGATACCACTTGGTAGGACCATGTACGTACGGAGTACTAACTGATAATGCGTGAAACCAGATCAAATAGTGCGGAATCCTACTTGATTGGCGATCTAATCAGTGAGAACGTAGTTCCAATCAATCTAATGATTAAAGAAACGTTAAGAATGATTAGAACAAGATCAATTGCGAACTATGAATTTGGAACAGGCTTTCTGGAGTCTCTGGGCGGCTAGGGTACGAATATGTGTCAAAAGTCTTGAAGTGTTCTGTTTTTCCACGAATTAGGTGGTATTTATAGGTTACGGTTTTTCAATCGTACAACTGAACCATTAGCATGGTTCAGTCGTGCGACTGAATCATGCGATTGATTCATACGCAAGACTGAAGGTTCAGTCGTGTGATTGAGTCAATCTTATGTCTCAATCGTGCGACTGATCCAGTCTCCTGGTTCAGTTGTGTGACTGGTCTATTAGCATGATGTATTCATGCGTATGGTCCGTTAGCATGGTCCATTTGCATGAAGACTTCATACGATTAAGTTTGAACACGTTTCTCAATCATTATTGACTAAGAACTATGCACAATAACCTCAAACCTATATAGTTAGTTAAATATACTTTATTACACAATAAACAATGAAACATTAAATATTATAAGCATCAATCACAATTGTATTTCATTCAACTCATTCATTACATACATGTAAGACATGACAGACATTTATATTAAGCTCCTAAACTAGGTACATATGTATCAACACTTTGGCAGTATAGAAGTGCTGGTACTACACTTCTTTCCTGAATCAGAAGTGCCTACCACCTGGAATCCAGCTGAAATAAAAACACCCTTTTGCTTTGGATCAATCTTAAGCTTAGATTCAGCTACTTTCATGGCAGTTCTTCTAGCTGTCTTTGCCCGGTTTCTTCTAGCTTTGGTGGATAGGGGTTGATCATCACAAGTAGAAATGGGTTGATTTACCTGTTCCTTGCCTGTGGTGGTCTCCACTATTGCATTATTCTTCAACTCAAGTGAAAATGGATAAGCAGATGAGACCTCTTGCTCTTCAATACCACACCTTGGTTGTCTTATAGACTCATAAGAGTGTGGTAGAGCAATGTCATTGGTCCCCAGCCCTCCTTTGTTTGGATAACAAATTTTGGAGTGGGAGGATGACGCAATAATGACTTGGAAGTTTTGTTCAGAAATAGCATGCTTCCTAGCTTGAGCCTCAGCTATTACTAGATTGGCTTGAGCCTTAGTTAACTTGGATATTAAATACTTGATTTGAGTCCTGTAATTAGTGTGCTCATGTTTTAAAGAGGAAACTGTTTTCTCTAACTCCTCAATTTTATGTTGATAGTCAGATTCAATCCAATTAAAATCAACTTTTAAGATGTTTATGGACTCTATCACACCCTAACATTGACGGCAGAAACGTCGAGATGTAAGGGTTAAGATTGTTCACAACCACATAACGCTATATTTAAATGTAAATATTAAAATTATAAGTTTCAAAAGACATTACAAACATAAGTCTCAAACATAAAATAAGTTCCAAACAAAACAAAACATTATAAATGTTTACAAGTGCGTTATGTATAAGTAATCATGTTTCACCCCAAATTAGTGTGAAAAGATAAAAAATGGGGCAAGGAAACTCACTTGGTCAATAAGTATATAATTGATGAATAATAAGAAAAATAATAGTCGTCGTTCCAACGTAAACCTTCCCAAGATACCTAAGGATATATACATTTCAAGTTTAAGTTTACTAATAAGTTGAACGATTTAACAGGAAGCTAGGGCTTCAATTGATATTTGGGTTTCAATAACTAAATAAAATGGTATAGTTGGTTATGTTTTGATTCGATAAAAATATAATATTTAAACATTTTATTATAGAACAATGAATGGAACCGTAGGTAGTTTAGTTTAAATAAGTTTAAATAATCTTTTATAAATTCTGTTTTTTTAAAATACTTATGATTTAAGCAATTTTATTTAGATGCCGTTTGAATCAAATAATAATTTAAAGTTTTAAATCATTATTTAGAGTCTACTTTATATATATATAAATATATATATATATAAAAGAAAATAATCTAAATATAACTCTTGTCTTAAAATTATTCAAGAATATATTTATAGAAATTAATAAAAGGGATTTTAGAAATAAGTTTTTAAAAT
>BJCM01101857.1:0-10639 GCA_018326385.1 Flaveria bidentis
TCAATCATCACTTCGCATCTATATTATTTGATACTGGAGCAGACAATAGCTTTATATCTTCTGAGTTTGTGCAATTGCTTGATTTGAGTCCTAGTAGGCTAGAAACTAGCTACTCTGTAGAAATGGCCAATGGTAGGGTTGTTCAGGCCGATGAGATTATTAGGAAGTGCTCGATGATATTGGAGAACCATGCCTTTGATATAGATTTGATACCCTTTGAGTTAGGAAGTTTCGACGTGATCGTGGGAATGGATTGGTTGTCGAAACACGAAGCTGAGATTGTCTGTCGGGACAAAGTAGTACGAATCCCCATGTCAAACGGGGAAGTGCATAGAATTCAAGGAGAACGACCGGGAAGAAATCTAATGCTTATCTCCTGCATGAAAACACACCGAAGTTTACGAAAGCAGTGCTATGCATTTCTAGCTCACGTAGTAGAAAAGAATGAAGAAGGGAGGAAATTGGTAGATATTCCAGTAGTACGGGACTACCCATATGTATTTCCTGATGACTTGTCTGGTTTGCCTCCTCCACGACAGGTGGAATTTCGTATAGATTTGGTTCCTAGAGCTACACCGGTAGCAAAGACGCCATATCGGTTAGCGCCATCTGAAATGCAATAGTTATCTAGTCAGTTACAGGAACTACTGGAGAAGGGTTTTGTTCGGCTGAGTCACTCACCGTGGGGAGCACCGGTATTATTTGTCAAAAAGAAGGATGAGTCGTTCCGTATGTGTATCGATTACCGTGAGTTGAACAAATTAACCGCGAAGAATCGGTATCCTCTCCCCAGGATCGACGATTTGTTTGATCAGCTGCAAGGAGCTTCATATTTCTCCAAGATCGACCTTCGTTCTGGATATCATCAACTAAGGGTCTTCGAGGATGACATACCGAAAACAACATTTAGAACTTGTTATGTCCACTATGAGTTCTTGGTCATGCCATTCGGGCTGACTAACGCACCAGCTGTGTTTATGGACCTAATGAATCGGGTGTGTAAACCTTATTTGGATAAGTTTTTGACCGTGTTCATAGACGATATACTTATCTACTCCCGATCGAAAGAGGATCATGAAGAACAACTTCGGGAAATACTGGGACTGTTACGGGAAGAGAAACTTTTCGCCAAGTTCTCAAAGTGTGAATTTTGGTTGCGAGAAGTGAAATTTTTGGGGCATGTGGTGAATAACGATGGGATTCATGTAGATCCAGGTAAGATTGAAGCGGTGAAGAAATGGGATGCACCCCAGACACCATCAGAAATATGGCAATTCTTAGGATTAGCCGGATACTATCGTCGCTTCATCGCGAATTTTTCAAAGATTGCTCAACCATTAACACTGCTGACTCAGAAAGACAAGAAGTTTGATTGGGGACATGCACAAAAACAGGCGTTTCGAATGTTGAAAGAGAAGTTGTGCAACGCACCTATATTGTCCCTCCCAGACAGAACTAATGATTTTGTGGTGTACTGCGATGCTTCACATCAAGGATTGGGATGTGTGCTAATGCAGAAGGATAAGGTGATTGCCTACGCTTCGCGACAACTTAAGGTGCACGAAAAGAACTATACAACTCATGATCTTGAGTTGGGCGCTATAGTATTTGCACTTAAGATATGGAGGCTTTACCTGTAAAGAACCAAATGCATCATCTACACAGATCATAAGAGCCTCCAACATATCCTGGATCAGAAGGAACTTAATATGCGTCAGCGACGTTGGGTGGAGCTTCTTAGTGACTACGATTGTGAAATCCGGTATCATCCGGGGAAAGTGAATGTGGTGGCTGATGCTCTAAGCCGCAAAGAACACGTGAAACCACTACGTGCTCGAGCGTTGGGATTGACTATTCAAACGAATTTGAAAACTCAGATCAAAATTACACAAAGTGAGGCATTGAAAGAGGAAAACCTTGCGGGAGAAGAATTCCGAGGGTTGGATAAACAAATGAGTTGCAAGGATGATGGTATACAGTACTTCATGGGTCGTATATGGGTACCCAGATGGGGGGTGTACGTACCTTGGTCATGGATGAAGCACACAAGACGTGATATTCTATTCATCCTGATGCAGACAAGATGTACCACGATCTCAAAGATCTGTACCGGTGGACAGGCATGAAGAAAGACATTGCTATGTACGTAAGCAGATGCTTAACATGCTCGAAAGTTAAAGCTGAACACCAGAAACCATCGGGATTATTACAGCAACCTGAGATTCCTGAGTGGAAGTGGGAGAACATAGCCATGGATTTTATTACCAAACTCCCTGAAACGAGCAGCGGGCATGACTCAATATGGGTCATAGTGGATCGGATGACAAAGTCAGCTTATTTCTTGCCGATCCGAGAAGACTACAAGATGGAAAAGTTGGCGAGATTGTACATCAAGAAGGTCGTGACAAGACATGGAGTACCGGTGTTGATCATATCCGACCGTGACAGCCAATTTACTTCACGATTTTGGCAGACATTGCAGAAAGCGATGGACACTCGATTAGATATGAGTACCGCCTATCACCCACAGACAGACGACCAAAGTGAACGAACTATACAAACGTTGGAAGACATGCTGAGGGCGTGTGTAATTGAATTTGGTGGTAGTTGGGACACTCATCTACCGCTGATCGAGTTCTCTTACAACAACAACTACCATACGAGCATTGGATGTGCTCAATTCGATGGAAGGAAATGTAGATCACCCGTTTGTCGGGCCGAGATTGGTGAAAGTCAGTTAACAGGCCCAGAGATCATTCAAGAAGCAACTGACAAGATTTTCCAAATCAAAGATAGACTAAAAGCTGTCAGAGATCGCCAAAAGAGCTATGCCGACAACCGTCGGAAGCCTCTAGAATTTAACATTGGGGATCTAGTTTTACTCAAGGTCTCTCCTTGGAAAGGAATTGTTCGGTTTGGAAAGAAAGGTAAGTTAGCCCCAAGATACGTAGGACCATTCGAGATTACAGAAAGAATCGGTCCAGTGGCTTACAGATTAAGGTTACCACAAGAACTCAGCGACGTACATGATACATTCCACGTGTCGAACCTCAAGAGGTGTTTGGCTGACGAATCCCTTCACGTACCAATTGGGGACATCAAGATTGACGAAAAGCTTCATTTTGTTGAGGAACCCATTGAGATCATGGATCGAAAGGTCAAGCAATTGAAGTGCAACAGAATACCAATTGTCTGCGTGAGATGGAATTCAAAACGAGGGCTAGAGTTTACATGGGAACGGGAAGACCAGATGAAACTTAAATATCCACATCTATTTGAGGATGACACTCTTAGACCTAACTCCAGCTGAATTTCGGGACGAAATTCTCTCAACTGGGGGATACTGTGACATCCATCACCTAAACGTCCGCCAGTTAACGTGGTTTCCGTTAACTTTTCTCGAACGTTCATTCCTCATCCTTATAAAGTATTCATGTGGATATCATTTTTGCTTTATCATCTTTATGCTTGTGCTCTCATCGTAAACGTATACTATCTTTAAAACTTTTACAATTTTCATCTTCGTTATCACTAAATATACCATTTTTATATAATATTATTGTCATTAATAAAACCATTTTTTAAGTTACCAATGTCATTAATTACATCTTTATCATTAATATAATTAGCCTATTAAAGTCGTTTTCAATCGAAACAAATTTGGGAACTCAGGGGCTAAGTGTAGGGACCAAATGTGACATTTTGCCAAACTAGGGCTGGGTATAAATACCCATATTCCAGCCCTAGCCTCCTTATCATCTTCTTCTTCTTCATCTTCTTCTTCTCTACTTTTTCTCATCCTCCTTGTACCAAACCGCCCATTTTCTTCGCATTTTCACCAAAAAGACCTCGGCTATAGCTGAGTCTACTCCATTCTTGCAGGTAGACGACCTTGGTCGTCCCTTTTCTTACTAGTTTACTGCTGTCCATTTAGGGTTTCGGGTGCTCGGGAACAACTCGAGCACATGAGGTCGTGTGGGTGCATGTGATGTCTTTTTGCGTGTTCCTCTTGTTTGGGTGTGTGCAAAATGTGTTTCTGGTAGTGCTTGTGGTGTAAATCTCGTGCACGGAGCAGCCGAAAGCTATTCTGCACTTCTACAGTCGCGATTCTGTTGTTCTGGCGACTGGGTCGATCATGCGACTGAGTCGTGCGACTGTGTGTATGTGTGCGATTGAGTCATGCAGATGAAGGAATGCGTGCGATTGAGTCAATACGACCGAATGAATGTGTGCGATTGTGCGTGTGTCACACGACTGAATGCCGAGTCGCATGAATGGAGGTTCAGTCGTACGAATGAAGCTGTTTCATACAAATGAGGGTTGATTCGTGCGCATGGATGTTGAGTTGTGCGATTGGGTGCTGTGTGGTACGACTGAATGCTGAGTCGCACGAATGAAGGTTCAATCGTACGAATGAAGCTGATTCGTATGAATGAGGGTTGATTTGTGTGGATGGAGTGTTGAGTCGTGCGTCTGGGCCTGTCGTGTGACTGAAGTTGCTGTGTGTAAATTCCTTCTTGTGTGTGGTGTGTGTATGTCGTGTGATGTAAGGTGACATCGACACGGTTGCCATTGCTTATGACAATGTTAAAGTCAACACTATCAAACTTATTAATGTTATTCCAAATTAAATCAACTTAACATTTTACAATTATCAACAACCGATTTGTAACTACTAATATTTACCAAATACTTCTCTAATAACAATGGAACTTTTACACAAATATCATCGGCAATGGCGACGATTTCTAGTACTTGGATCTACATAAGATCTAATACGCGTGTCTGCTTGTGTGTGTTACACGCGACCGAACCGATACGACCCGAACCAACCGAATGTTACTATTTACTTTACACATATCATTAATGCTTAACAATAAATGTCAATAGGTGTTTGACCGTTCATTGCATACAACATTTGGAAACTTTGATCATTCACACTCACCACTTAACAAGTGAGTTTCGTGGCCCCTTTTTACGCTTATACAATACTTCAACATTTACAAACATGGGGAAAAGTATGCTCACCCATTTTCTATGTTGTACAACTTACATACAATTTACATACTTGGAATCAACGTGTTATAGTTTTGTGAGTACTTATATGATACATGCTTGAGTTTGCTGTGTGGTACTTTCTTTGCACCCATTTAATTCTAGTGTGGGAACCGATGGATAGGTATTGGTAGTACTACTGGGTTGACACCCCCACCCTTGTTTGTTGGTATACTAGTTGGTACCAACAGTGGCCAGGAACGGGCCCTTGGGTGAATATATTCTGACAAGATTCTGTGTGTAAGTCATTAGGTTTGGTTGTAAAGCTCATTGTCATGTGATTTTGCTTACTTATAACTGTATAAAATGGTATTCCACAACATTTACTATACAACATCAATTAATTATTTACTACTTAAACCTGCGAGCTCACCAACAATTTTGTTGACCATTTTGAGCATATCTTTCAGGTGACAATGCTAATTGAAGATCTAGGTGTGCTCCCTTAGTGGAGACCCTAGGATGCATTTTTGAGACTAAACATACTTGACAAACATTCATTTTGGAACATTGTTGTAGTCTGATTAAACAACTTCATTCTTTTGATACTTGTTCCGGGTTGTGGGAATTACATTACAATGTTATCTTCATTTGATTACGTGAATCATTTATCATGTTATGCTTATGTCTATGTTGTCGTGAATATTGACTAAACACGACACAAGTCTCCTTTGTGTCGGGTGTCGTCATGACACGCTCTATCATCATTTATTATATTGCATCTCTATTGTTTATCATGTGTTATGACGATCCCGTCTCGTTACATCCCCGTGTTTCCGCTCTTAGCGGGGGTGTGACATTGGTAACTCGATGGGAAAATGTGGATTTAGGATGTCGACCATTGATTCAAGAGTCATAGAGACCATGAAAAATAAAATAGAGATTCGGTATGTCTACTATCGAGCATTTGTTGGATATGTGATAGGAAAATGCTCAATACGACCACCATAACTAGTCACAAGTAAAGCCCGACTGAAAACCTAAAACTTAGCGCTTATGGGAGGCAACCCGGGAACTTTGTGGGTGTGTTCACTAGAAACCGTCACGAGACTACAACTCGTCCACTTGGGTCTACAGAGGGGTTTAAAGGCTTGTTGCATATGCTAAATGCAACCGTGATTCCTACGAAAGTGAGTTCTACTTCTTTTATTAGTTTTTGTGTCTTTTGCTTTGTATTTTTTAGCTAGTTCAATCACGCACAAGACGCAAGCACTCAAGTGTGGGGAGGCGCAAGTCCCTTAGTAAAAGCTTTCACTAATGATCAGGTCTATGTACTCATTCCTTATCTTGCTTATTAATCATTAGAATGTTTATTTATGTTTTAAAACCATAAAATGAGAACAATGTATCTTAAGTGTGGGGATAAGGGAAGCATTGGAAGAATTGAATTGAAACAAAATTTTGAACCTTTTTAAAATTTTGAACCTTTTTGAAATTTGAAAATTTTGAACCTTTTTGAAAGAAAAAAATATGGAAAATAACTTCTTAAGTAAACTTAAGTGTACATGGAACTCAAAAAATTGCATACATGGCTAATTGTTACTAGTTTGTGCACTTATGAATCCCTTGGCATGTTTGTTTTGATAATTGAGTAATGCATCCTAATCATCAAATCTTTATAAAAGTAGGTCAAAGTCCTAGGTGGTGTAACAAATGAATTGTAGATAACATACATGCTTCACATTTTATTACCTCTTTTTACTATTTCCATGAGAGTTGAGCCTAATTGAAAAACTCTTAGTATACTATGAGTTACTTTAATTCATTGCTTAAAAAGGGAATCCACGGAAGTTAGAACTCGTGTAGTTGATACATATCAAGATCATAGACCAATGTATGCATAAATATGATATAGGCATTAGGATTGAACCAGTTGTTTAAACCTTTCTTTTTAATTCCATACCAACAAAATCTCCCTATAGATACCATGTTGAGCCCCAACTTGTCGTTTCAAACGAAAACAATAAACCCAAAATCCTTAGCCTTCTTATGAAACCTTAGGGGATGAAGTCCAATCCATAACATATTTGAAAGAGTCATGGCAAGTAGTTCAATCATAGTAAGGTTATTCTTGAGAAAAAAATAGAAAAGAAAAAAAACTAAATATGAGGTCAAAATGACCAAAATTTGCAGCAACCAAAAATATTGTGAAAAATGTACAAGTAGTGCAAGCAATGGAATAAGAGTGATAAATGACACATCTATTGTGTTTAAGTTGGATTTCATTCTCCGTTAGCCACTCTAAAATCCCTTTCAATCCCACCTTAAACCCAAGCCAAACATTAACACTAAAGAAAGACCTCTTGATTTTTGTATTATATTGAGTCATTTTATGGTGATTTGATTAATATATGAGCTTAGGTGATTTGATTAATATATGAGCTTATGATTAGTATGTGCATTCGTGGTTTGAGAGCTCTATAAACACTAGTATATTATCACTAGTCCACAAAAATAAACCGAAAGGAGTGTTTATTTTGAGGAATGTGAAAGCATGAATGTTTAAAGAAAAAGGTGAGTATATGCCAACCAAATATTTCAAATTCAAATAGTATTGAATGATTAGGTTGTGAATATTACATCATGAAATTGAAAAGTAAGCATGTCTTGGAATCTTACTTATTTAAGGTAGTGATAATGTGGCATATGTGATTAATTAGGGAGAAGTGTGCAAGTAAGTTTGTTTGAGAACAAACATAAGGTTAAGTGTGGGAATGTGATCACGTGTCAATAATTTGGTGTTTAATTGATCTAAATATTTGATTTAATATCATGATTATGGTGGAACAAGTTCAAGTTGTTGGTGTTTTGGATTATAGGTGATTGGAGCTAAATTAAGCTTATTTTAGATAAAAAGATGCAAAACGGGAAACCGAAACTAAGTTTGGTGAAACGTGAAGAGTATAGAAAAAGCGGGATGGAAATCGGAGTACGAGAAGTGAAGAAATGTAAAAACCGAAGGTTCAAGACCATGGTAACTTAAAATGGGCATAACTTGGGCTAGGAAAAGAGTTACGGGGCCCACGACCGGTAAACGGAAAGCTCGTGAAAAATTACATGTGAAAATCAAATTTTACAGGGGCTCGGCGTATGATACGCTAGGTATGGGCGTATCAAACGCCGTTTGGCGTATTTATCGGTGTATTTGACAAAATTTTCAGAAAGTTGGTCGTATTATACGCCCAATATGGGCGTATGATATGCCGGTCCCCCAACCAGCTTTATGCACTTCTGATGATTAATTCATTCAAAGTTTCAATTTTTAATTCTAAAGCTTGGGTCTTTAGGTTAATCAAATCATGTTAGTTAAACACTTTCCACATATTCTCTGAGGAGACGACCTTACTTATCCTTACACAATAAAGGTAGCTAAGACCGATAAATTAAATTGTTTTTGATCGAGTCACGACAACCAGATCAATACCTCTTTGTTTGTAAAATCTAAGAGTTTCATAGAATTTGATTTTCTTTGCAAAACATGTTAAAAAATTTAGTTAACATTAGGTTTTTCATTTATTTTGGACAAAAATAACTATATGTAAATGATACTAATGTAACTATTATTTAACACATGTATGTTTATCTATGCGAAAGTATCGTAGTGAACTAACTTCATGACTTCATGTTCATAATGAAGCTATGAATGAGAAATCAATACTCGAATATGTGTTATTGAAACTTAAAACTATGCATTATTTTGTGGTTCTGGTGCACTCATTTACTAGTTAACCATGTTTTATTTTAGGGTTTTGGTGCAATATCGATTCAATTAAAGGTACATTATCTTTGGAGTTTAGTAACAATTTTTCTATTCAGTTTCTATTACAATAATTTAACAGTCAAACATGAGTTGATTGTTATTAATCCCACTCATGACAAATTCTCGCATTCGAAATATATAGTATACATACTAGATAAATCCCACACCGATTGTGGACATAAGAGATGTTATTTTCGTAGGAAATGTTATGTCTCAATATCACCTGCGTGTTTTAGGCACTTTATGAAACACACCAAATTTTTTTCTTTTTCTTTTTAATAAACACTTTCACAATTTATATCAGAGCTTTGGTATCAGTTCATAACAAAATTTGTCATTTCTTAACATATATAAAAGTATTACCTGGAAATTAACGTTTTACAAACTTTTTTTTACAACATGTGTTATATTAAATATTAAACGAGAGTAGGGTTTCTTTATCAGTCCAATCACGTCCATTTAACTATTTATGAGTGTTTTTCCTGAAAACATTTAAAAATATTTTTATTAGCTTTTGCTAAGTAATTACACATTTTTATTCCAAAAACATATTATTTATTGAGGTTTAACACCCAAATTCTTTTTATTTAATCCTCATTACTTCTTGGGAATTCAACACCCAAATTCCTTGTGAGTTTATTTCTAACCCTTGAGAATTGTTAACTCTTCTTTCATATATGTGGAGTTTAACACCCAAACCTTTTGGAATTTCAACACCCAAAATCCTTACATATATTTAACTCTAATATTTATATATTCTGAGTTGAAGACCCAAATCCCTTGAGATTTCAACACTCAAAATCCTCACATATATTTTACATACACATTAATTTTTGAAGTCACTAAAACATATATTTGACCAACAACCCATAATCATTTCCATAGTAATCAAGCCTCTGAATGAACATATATCTCATGTATTTAAACAAGCTTCAACTCCACAAAAATCATACCTCTTAGAATAATTAAAACATATAATATATAATTAAACATGTATCATGAGTTAGTTATGAGTTAGTGTACTTACCCCCGATGTTACTAAATTGCACAAGATATAACCCATTAAATGTTGTGATAAAAATCGTCAAAAACTCTTGTATACTTTAGCTTAAAATCTAACACATAAACTTACTATTTGTTTGTCTCTTAAGGCCCTTGTTTTTTTTTTCTAACAGAATGTGAAGTTATGTATATTAACTTAACCGCCCTAAATATCTTTATCATGAAAATTTACAAATTTTATTATTATAATTTTACTTAATCCTTAATGTCAACATACAAGCATTTAAAATTTGTTATATAATTCATCAAAGTATGAGTAAATCTATCACATCAAAAATACATGTCTATCTTCATTGTATATTTCACAAATTCATATATATATATATATATGTATATATATATGTATATATGTATGTATATATGTATGTATATATATATGTATATATATGTATATATATATGTATATATATGTATATATATGTATATTGTAGAGAATTATGAAGAGGCTGAAGCAACCAAAAGTCCTCCTTCAGAGACTTTGTCTTCAGCTGTTTTCAGACTTTCTCTTCAGCTGTTTTCAGACTTTGTCTTCAGCTGTTTTCAGACTTAGTCTTCAGCTGTTTTTAGACTTTATCTTCAGCTGTTTTCAGACTGTCTTCAGCTGTTGTCTTCAGACTTAGTCTTCAGCTGTTGTCTTCAGCTGTTGTCTTCAGCTGTTGTCTTCAGCTGTTGTCTTCAGACTTTGTCTTCAGTTGTTGTCTTCAGACTGTCTTCAGACTTTGTTGTAAAGAATTATGAAGAGGCTGAAGCAACCAAACACCC
>BJCM01101858.1:0-12132 GCA_018326385.1 Flaveria bidentis
ACAACATGTTAATGCGGATGAACAACATGTTAATACGGATGAACAACATGTTAATGCAGATGAACAACATGTTAATGCGGATGAACATGTTAATACGGATGAGTAAAGGAAATACGAATGAGTAAAGGAAATGCGATTGAGTAAAAGAAATGCGGATGAACAAAAGAAATGTGGATGAACAAAAGAAATGCGGATGAACAAAAGGAAATGCGGATGAACAAAAGAAATGCGGATGAACAATAGGAAATGCGGATGAAGACTTAGAATATTTTCTGACTTTTTGGGAAAAAGTGTTAAGTAGGCCTTGACTTGGGAAGTTACCGGGGGCTATGTAAGTTGACTTTTTGAGGTCATAGATGATGTGATGGGCATGAATGATGATGTGTGATTGATGATGTGCGATTGATGATGTTATACTTATATATGACTGCATGTTATGATCTGTTATGTTCCTTATTACGTATGATGATATGACTTTACGTGGTTTGATAATGTTAATGAACGTAAAGTATTATCTTAACAAAAGTGAAAGAGTTAAGATAATGAAAGTGGAACATAATTAATGAATGAAAAGCCTTGCAAGCAACTACAGGGAGGTTCACAACTCTTTGAGAGTTGTTACCTTATGTGTGTCTACAACGTGCAATTTTAGCTAACTCATAAGGGTTCATACAAACAGTAAGAGTTCAATCTTGATGACTGCTCCAATAACGTTTGATTTCTTAATTATTGTGTGTTATACAGCGTGCGATCTTGGCGAACCCATAAGAGTTCACACACATAGGGGGAGTTTGTCCTAGTGACCACTCCATACGTGCGATATGTGCGATATGTGCTATATGTGCGAACGTGCGAAATGTACTAAACGAACGATGATGAAGATTATAATTATTACCTTGATGTATGTATGATGTGTGATCACGTGCGATAGTAATGAAAATGTTTTAACAAATGGAAGGTAATGCAATGTCTTTATAAAACTAGAACTCACTCAGCAACACTGACTTTTATGCATTTTCCAGTTGGCAGGTGAGCATTGCTGAGGATGGCATGGGGCAGCTACTTGGCATTTTTGGATGACATCCATTTGATAGAAATAAGACGTTTTGTGATGTAATGCAAATAATGATGTTTTGTAACTAGCCAACAAAATATATTATTTTGCAAAAGTGATTATAATGAATTGGATGTTTAAATGTTTTTGCTGCAATGATTTTTTAAGTTAATGAAAATATATGTTTTATGTGCGATGACTGACCAGCTTTGAACGTCCCGAGAACGGGGCCTTACATTTTGTTTGTAAACCTTTGATTAAGCATGGGTTGAGCATTTTCTTGCTTGAAAAACCAAAGATTATACCTTTAGCATTTTAATCACTTGTTATTAATTTAAGATACTCAAAAATATATATAATGTTTAACATTACTTATGCATTCTTGTAACTTGAACATAATTAACAATGATTTCACCACTAATTATGAAGATAGTCTTTTGAACAATAAAAGAAACATACTAATAACTAACTAAACATACTAAATAACACTAATCATCTTCAAGATGAAACATGAACAAGAGGGTTTAAAGCATTCATCATTCCATAATGCGTTTAAGTACAAGTCTTTACATATAATTGCTATGGTTTCGGTTATTTAGAGACCTAATCACCTAACTACATGTAAATGACTATTACAATCATAGGAATTAGCATACTAACCTTTTGATCAATATCCTTGTAAGACTTCTTGAAAAGTTGAAAGAAAAATGAAAAGAATGGTGAAAATGGAAGAGGATACGAAGATTACAGGTAATGGGGTCGGTTTTTAACATGCAAAATTAAAGTGGAACAAGACAAAAGGCTGAAAAATGTCAGATTGTGTCATCATTTTGTGAGGACAGGGGCGTGCTACATGAGGCACGAGGGTGTGCTCACCATATGCTGTCTGGTTTCAGTTTTTCGTTGTTCTGTTTTTCAGTTTCGCGCGTTACGCAATTTACCCAATTAAGTTTGATCACTTCCAATTCATCATAAAAGATACTAAAATAGTCCTAAATTTAAATAACACAAGACAAATTGACAATTACATTTCCTAAGGTCCTACGATTACATGATACGTTAAAAGCCGAGTATCTAAAACTGCAAAACCAGACTCCTTAACGCGCATCAGCGCACATAGCGCATCATGAAATTATTCTAAAAGAAGCTTCCACACATTTCATGTGGAAGAGTCGGGATGGGATAGTGAGAAGTGCGGTTGCTTAGTTCTGCAAGCTAACAATTAATGGAAACGAGTTCCTCGCCCATTTCCTGAATTTTTGGATAAGTTCAGCTAGGCGTTGGGATGCGACAAGGTTCATTTCAATCATCTGCTTGATTAACTCATGCAACTTGAAGAAGTATTCTTGAGTCTTTGGCTCTTGCGTTTCCGAACGCGATTTCTTCACAGGATTCCTATTTGAACTTTCGTGACTTGATTCTTTCATTTCTTTCAGACGTTTTTAAGCAGAAATGGATGTGATGAAAGAATGGAAAAAGTGTGGTACTTATATGCAGGTCGTGAAAGTTGAACACGGGGGCATGCTTGGCCAGGCACGACCCCGTGCTTGTCAGAAAAACATCTTAAATTCTACTTGCAACGTTCCAGAGTCGTTAGCGGAGGAAAAGGACAATTTATGCTAGGGGCACGGGGGTGTGCTTCATGGGGCACGACCCCGTGTTTGTGCTTTTGAAGTCCTAAAAAGTTAAAACAAACAAGAAAATTCTATGTATAGGTGCCGCGTTTAAATTTCGGGTCTTCGGCGCGACCCTTCCCCACACTTAGTTTTCGTCGGGGCTGAGGTGTAATTCCTCCGAGAGAATCTTGGTTGGTCCATCATTATACGGTTTCAAACGATGACCATTTACTTTGAAGCTTAAACCGTTATGGTTGTCGATTTCATTGGCATCATTTGGAAACACGTATTTAATCGTGTAAGGTCCAGACCAACGTGATTTTAGTTTACCAGAAAACAAGTGCAAACGAAAATTATATAGTAAGACACGTCCTCCCACATGAAATCATTTTGTTTTCTTTAATCGCGCATCATGGAGTTTCCTTGTCTTTTCTTTGTAAACCCTAGTGTTTTCGTATGCCTATTCTCTCAATTCCTCCAATTCATGAATTTGTAGGAATCGATTCTTTCCTGTAAGGTCTTGGTCTAAGTTTTATGTTTTAAGTGCCTAAAAAGCTTTGTGCTCTAGTTCCATAGGTAGGTGACAGGACTTCCCATAAACTAGTTTGAATGATGTTATGCCTATGGAAATCTTATAGGCTGTTCGAAAAGCCCATAATGCATCATCTAGCTTGTTAGACCAGTCCTTGTGGTTCTGACTTATAATTTTCTCAAGGATCCGTTTGATGCCTCGGTTAGTGACTTCGGCTTTCCATTCGCTTGGGGGTGATAAGCATTTGTAAAACGATGATGTACTCCATAACGGGTCATTGCTCGTTCAAGCTAGTAGTTACAGAATTGTGTTCCTCGGTTAGTAATTAAAGCCTTGGGGACATCGAAATGAGAAAATAGTTTCTTGAGGAATCTAACAAAGTTTCTAGCATAATTGGTAGGTAGGGCTTGAGCTTCAGCCCATTTTGAAACGTAATCGAATGCTACCAAGACGTAACGATTGCCAAACGACACCAGGAATGGCCGCATGAAATCAATACCCCGTACATCAAATACCTCGCATACTTGAACTGTTTTCTGAGGCATTTCATCCCATGTTGAGATATTGGTTGCTCTTTGACATGCATCACAAGTGCGTACCATGTTATGAGCATCTTTGAAGATCGTAGGCCAATAAAATCTAGAGTCAAATACTTTCTTAGCTGTCAGGGTTGCTCTGTGATGTCCTATTGTGGGTCCTTCATGACAGTGTCTTAGAATCTGTTTTGCTTCAATTTCGTATATGCATCTTCGAATGAGTTGATCTACATCAATTCTCAACGGATACGGATCCTCCCGATAGTAATATTTTATATCAGTAAAGAATTTCTTCTTTTGTTGATAAGTCATTCCTTTGAGAAGGATTCTGCTTGCCAAGTAATTTCAAAATCAGCAAACCAAGGATCTTATTGAGGATTGGATGTGCATAAGGATATTGTGAGGGAATTGTCGTTTATTGTGGATTCCTCAGTCTGTGAATGACTTGAATCTTCAAGAAGCGAGAGATGATCGACCGCCAAATTTTTTGCTCCTTTCTTATCATGAATTTCTATATCAAATTCTTGAAGTATAAATATCCAACGAATCAATCTCGGCTTTGTATCTTGTTTGTTGAACAGATAACGAAGGGCTGCATGATTGGTGTAAACGATTGTTTTTGAAAGGATTAGATACGAGCGAAATTTGTCAAATGCAAAAACTATAGTGAGAAGCTCTTTCTTGGTGGTGGTGTAGTTTTCTTATGCATCATTCAAAGTTTTGCTCGCATAGTGAATCGGGTGGAACTACTTGTCTTTCCTTTGTCCTAACACAACTCCTACTACTTAATCACTTGCATCGCACATGAGTTCAAATGGTAGTGGCCAATCTGAGGAAACCATGATCGGAGCGGTTACCAATCTCTCCTTGAGTGAATTGAATGCACTGATGCATTCATTAGAAAATATGAATTGGGAGTCTTTTTCAAGGAGTTGAGTCATCGGTCGAGCGATGTTCGAGAAATCTTTGACGAAACGACGGTAGAATCCTGCATGACCTAGGAAACTTCTGATATCTTTCACGGTCGTGGGATGTGGAAGTTTGGAAATAGTGTCGATTTTGGCCTGATCGACTTCAAGGCCTACTCGAGAGATCTTATGTCCTAACATTATTCCTACAGTAACCATGAAGTGGCATTTTTCCCAATTCAAAACAAGGTTAGAATCTTCACATCTAACCAACATCTTTTC
The DNA here is from genome assembly GCA_018326385.1 of Flaveria bidentis. Classification (NCBI taxonomy): domain Eukaryota; kingdom Viridiplantae; phylum Streptophyta; class Magnoliopsida; order Asterales; family Asteraceae; genus Flaveria; species Flaveria bidentis. The sequence continues at coordinate 4,929 of BJCM01101858.1, forward strand.
TAGATTTTCAAGACATTTCTCAAACGAGTTCCCAAATATGGAGAAGTCATCCATGAAAACTTCCATTGAGTGTTCGATCATGTTGTGAAAGATTGCTACCATGCATCTTTGAAATGTAACGGGATCATTACACAATCCAAATGGCATTCGCCGATAAACAAACGTGCCATATGGACAAGTGAATTTCATTTTCTCTTGATCTTTGGGAGCAATAGAATTTTGGAAATAACCTAAGAAACCATTTAGGAAACAATAGAACATTTTTCCAGATAATCTCTCAGGAATTTGGTCGATTAAAGGAAGAGGAAAATGATCTTTCCTTGTGGCGTTATTGAGTTTGCGATAACCAATGCAAACTCTCCATCCTATAACTATACGAGTAGGAATAAGCTCATTCTTCTCATTAGTTACACCAAGGGCGGATTAATATGGAGCTGTGTGAACAACCCCAAAAATTTGCCATATTGTGCCTCCATTCGTTGTTGTCTCAAATGACTTGGATATGGAGGTGGTGGAACATAAGGTGGTGGTGGTATGTATTTCATGGTTGGTTTTTCAGTAACAGGTTGCTCGTCACTTGCATTGCTTGGAGTTTCAGCTTCTATTTCTTCAAGGATAGGTTGCAAAGCAGGTGCATCGCCTTGAGTGGTTTTGCCACTCCTGGTAGTGATGGCTTTGACTTGAGTATTAGGATTGGTCATAGTATTGCTAGGCAGAATACCTTGGGGTCTTTCAGATAGTTGTTGTGCTATCTGACCAACTTGGTGCTCTATGGTTTGGAGTGATGCTTTATTGCTTTTGATATCAGCCCTGTTTCTTTGGAACCTCTCCTCATTTATTCGATCAGATTTCCGGACATACTCATATGTGGCTTGTGTGGTTAACAACAATTGCTGCAATAAGTCTTCCATTGATGATGCTCCACGGTCTTGGTTACTACTACTTGGACCTTGGTATGGTGGTTTCTGTTATTGGTAAGGTGGCATTTGGTTGAATCCAGATGATGATTGGTTGTTATCAGCATCTTTGTAATTCGAGTTGCTTCTCCAATTTAAATTGTTGTTATAAGAGTTGTTTGGCCCTCCTACATATTCAGCATCTTTAGCCATCATAATGCCTTGAGGGCATTTATTGGTCTTTTCTGAATTTCCACATGTGTTGCATCGTGTTGGAATCTTCTTTAGCTCTGCTTGCAATTGTTCGAATCGTTTGGTTAGAGCTTCTAATTGGGCCGCAATTAGGGTTTCAGAGTCTACTTGATGAATACCTTTAGATCTGGGTTTGGTTCTTAAGAGATTGTAAGCAAAGCTCTTCTTAGCTGCTCTTTCTAGGGCTTGATATGCTTTTGTTGGTGTGACACTTCCGAAATCTCCTCCCGCACTTTGATCTACAGCTTGCTTGTGGGCTCCACTGATTACATCGTAAAAGGTTTGACACTGCAGCCACAGATCAAGTCCATGATGTGGGCATCTCTGAAGGAGACTTTTGTATCTTTCCCATGTTGTGTGTAATGATTCACCATCATCTTGGCGACAACTTGTGATGTTGCTTCTCAGTTTGGCAGTGCGATCGGGTAGAAAGTATTTCAAAAGGAATTGTTCAGCCATTTCCGCCCGTGTGGTGATGGAACCAGGTGGAAGCGAATCAATCCATTCAATGGCTCGGCCTCAAAGTGAAAATGGAAAAAGTCTTAGTCGAACGGCGTCGTCTGAACAGTTTTTGATTTTGAAGGTCGCACATATACGAAGGAATCGAGAGATGTGAGCGTTAGGATCTTTGTCTTGCAATCGATGGAACTGAACAAAGTTTTCAACGAGTTGGATCATACTAGACTTAATCTCGAAATTATTGGTTGCTATTGCTGGTTGGACAACACTAGACTCATAACCATCAATTGACGGTGTGGCATAGTGCGTCATCTTTATTTCCTCGTCTTGGTTAGCCATGTCTTCTTCGGGTAGTGTACCTTCCAAAATGTCTTCTTCAATGATTGGAGCTGCTTGTTGTGGTCTTTCACGTAACCTTTGACGGAAAAGTAGCTCGGGTTCCGAGAGAGGCGAAACAAGTTTAGGTCTAGACGGGTTGGACATACACTAACTTAAGGAAGCATAAACTAACTAAGGCTTAGAATGCATCAGACAATTATAACTAAACTAGCTAAGGCAAGCTATCTACCAAAAATTAAAATAAAATTAAAAAAAATATGTTAACAAGATATACACAAGATAGTCAAAAATTTAGATTGTTTTTCAAACTGTCGTGTGTCCCGGCAATGGCGTCAAAACCTTGATGCGATGCGGAATGTATATATTTTGATAAGGATTTTTTGCAAAGACTTAGTTTTAATTGGTTATTACAAATACTAAACCACACACACAAAAGGTAAGTGTACATGTCGTGTGGTAATATAGTGCTGATAAGAACTAAGTATCAATCCATGGACACACCTAGCCTACTCAACAATCTTTAAGATTTGACTATCAGATTTGGTTTTATTTAAGACAGTGATAAATTGTTTTGATGATATTTTTAGTGTTTAAAAATAATATTAAAAATAAAGTAAACTAAGATTGAAGCATTTTAAATTGAAAACCAGGGAATAAAGTTTATCATTCTAATTTAGATTACACTTGTGTAACTATGATGAATTAGTGGTGTGATTTAAAGATATTGATTAAAGTAGTTATGTTAATGCTTATGAAGATGAGCTGGCGCAATTTCTCGTCCATCCTGTTGTCGTAGTGACTAGGATCATGTCAGGCTAATATTATCGCTTAGATCAAAGCCCTAGTAATGTAGGTAAATCTTTGGTGACATTTTTGACATACGATTTCTGAAAACATAACTTAATGTTAAAAGATAGTTGATCAATTTCCTTCCTAACATATCATTAATTTTAGAAAACCATAAAAATTAGTATAGATTTTCTCATACTAATAAAAGGGAACCCACAAATGATTAGAAAGTTAAGTGATATGATTTCTAATAACCATCTCTAGTTCATTAGCCATTAATTTATTATGAAGACTGGTTTCGTGAATAAAAGATGATCATACGTTATTCAACTATGTTGTCAATCACAATTACAAACCATAAATTTATAACTTCTCGTTTAAATGTAAATGCTACCCATCAAAAGTTTTCCCAAGACCACCATAACATTAACATAACATATATACCACCATTACTTTATCATAAATTACATAAGGTTCATCCAATTAGGATGATAATATGAGTTTAGCTCATAAGGAGCTTGAACATAACAACAAATAACAATGAAGATAGATATGAAATCATCGGTGAAATGGAACAATCAAACCGATGATCCACAATGGATGGTGTTTGGACAATCCCGAGCTTCTTCCAAGTGTTGTATGCACCTCACGAGCCTCCAAATAGTCTTGAAGACCTTATTCCCGAGAGAATTCTACAGAGTAACTCTCCCACCAAAAGCTTGCCAAAAATGGTGAACTTAGGCTTCTAAATATAGGTTTTCTAGAGTGTTTAAGCACGGCCCCATGCTAATACAATGCTTACGGAAGTTGGTTGGCTCGTACATGCAGGTTGTGTCGGGCATGACCACGTGCTTGATGGGGGCACGACCCCGTGTTGAAGGTGGGGCACGACCCCGTGCTTGATGTGCACGACCCCGTCTTGATGGGCACGGCCCTGTTCTTGCTTTTAGGGGGTAGTACTTTTTCTCCTGTCAAATGTCCAAACAAGGGGATGTGTTAATTTAGCACGAGGGTATGTTTCTGACAAGGCATGGGGGTGTACTTAATGAGGCACGACCCCATGCTTGGACTTCAAAGCTCGGATTACTTCAATTTCTTGTCAAATATGCTTCTTTTGTCCATCTTGCCCTTTTAAACATCTGAAAACACAATTTAACATTTTTAAGTACATATTCATCATTTTAAGGGAGATATTCAGAAGTAATTGATGTGCTTTTGATAGGATTTTTATGTATAATTTGGAGCACATCACGAGTCAACTCTATTACTTTGTGACCCATCTCGGGACAAGCTACAATTTAACAAATAAAAATTATTATGTCAAACTAAAACATATTGTAATAAACAAAAATATACCTTTATTGCATATTGTGGCCACTAAACGATTTACAAGTCATGTTTTTAACAACTTTAACTTCATTTGTTTTTGCAACTTTGTGGACTAACAAATTCTTGTATTCTTCATTTATAAGATCCACATTAACCTTTACACAACCCTCGATTATTCACCCATAATAAAGGTCACTAAACTGGTGCGGCCACGTTTCACCATAAGCCAATGTCACCATCTCGTCAGCCACTTCCATTTGCAACTCACATGCTATGTGGGTGTGTAAAATTATATCAAAAAATCAAATAAATTTAACCAAATAAATCATGGACTAAAACAAAATCTCATTGATACCAAAAGGCAAAGTTCACAAACTACTATGTTTGCAATTTAAACAAATCCATTGTGTTTGTAAAACCAAAAACTAAGCTCCATGGAATTAAAAATAAGAAACAAATTTCCATGAACATTTTACTTTTTAAAATCAAAAACAAAATTCCACTGTGTTTCTAACGACAGTTTCATGGAATTAGAAAAATAGACGTCAATCTTGGCTAATATTATTCAAGGATTTCATAAGTATTAATAATAATTAAAATCATAATACTTAAGTTCTTTGAAAACTATGAAATATATTACCTTAATAGGTGTATAATTGACCCGTGCATCAAAGCCTTAACTAGTTCCATGTGGCACCACGTCGAACTGCGATACTGACTCCGCATCATGGCTCACATTTTGTAAGGTCCCGTTCCCGGGACGCTTACAGCTGGTAAATCATTGCATATAAAACATATATTTTCATCAAATTACCTAAAATGTTGCAGCGGAAAGATTTAAACAAAACGTTCCATTTCAATATAATAGCTTTTGCAAAATAATACATCATAATTCAATTACAAGACCCAAGTTGCATTACATCACAAAAGCATTATAAATATGGATACCATCCAAAAGAGCTGAGTAGCCGCCTCGTGCCATCCTCAGCAACCATTACCTGCCAACTAGAAACACATAGAAGTCAGCGTTGCTGAGTGAGTTCTAGTTTTATAATAAAACATACTTTTCTTTCATGCGATCATATATCATACGTACACATAGATAATAGTTATTATCTTTGTTGTTCATTAACTTTCGTTCATTCTTACTTTCATTCGTTCGTTCATTATTACATCTTTTCCTTTCGTCAACACCATGAACTTTACCCTTCATGCACATGATGCTGGGCCTAAGCCTATCATAGACCTTCATTCACGGTGCCCAGCACCTCTTGCCACAGTACCTAAGGTAAAGTTTAGGTATACCATTGTCATGTGCTATGCCCTTCATGGTCATGGTACCAGACCTAAGCCTATCATAGACCTTCATTCACGATGCCCAGCACCTCTGGCCACAATACCTACGGCAAGCAACAATGGTTCTATTCACGGTGCATCCTACCGGGGTAGCGAACCCACACATCGTTGGGCTAACACCTTTTAATGGCGTGTCCCGACATACAATACTTGCAAGACTTTCATTACTTCCATCATTCGTTAATGCATGCATTCATCATGTTCCTCTTCTCATTATCTTTCACTTTGCATTACATAATACTTCATTTCATACATTAACATTCATCGTAAAGCCATGGAAAGATAAACATACATCATAATAAGGAACATCAACATAAACAGTCATCATCATACAGGGCAACATCATACATACATAACATACATCATGCATGAACATGCAACATCATCATCATGCCCAACGTTACCTCTAAGACCTCAATAGTCATCTTACATGAACTTACAGGAACTTCCACATTAACACTTACATCTGCACGTTCCCCCTGAGAGTTAGTAATTAAACTACACTTTTCCCCGGGTTCAATAGCCCTGTTCGGACGTATGGACACCCTTCTGTCGCATGACCTCCATGCGACTAAACATCATGTGAATAGACCAATGCGGATGAATACCCATGCGAATGAACATCCAATCGTGCGAATGGACTTCATGCGGATGAACACCAATGTGGATGAACACCCATGCGAATGACCTCATGCGGATGGACTTAATGCAGATGAGTCCTATGCGAATGGAACTAATGCGAATGGACCTCATGCGGATGAAACTAATGCGGATGAGAACTTATGCGACTGGACCCTCAGTCGCTTTACTCCCCATGCGACTGGCCCCCAATCGTGCGAATTAACCTCAATCACACCTCATTCGGCCGTATGGCCTCCATTCGGTCGCATAGCCCTAGCTGATGCAGAATGCAGTTCATCCCGAACCCAATCTGCCATTTTCGACCTCCAAGCTTATCCAAACCCATTCTAAGCCCAAAATCAACCATCCTAAACCTTAGGGATGCATACCACAACACCATTCAAGCAGACACAAGCTCAAAAGCAAGACCCAAACAAATCATACACATACACACACATACACAAACGGGTCAACACACACACTCTTCAAAAACCCGATTTTCAGATGTTTTCCAGCCCCAAAACCATTCAAAAACGTGTAAAAGAGGGGTCCTAAAACTCACACAAACAACCACAACGAGAAGAGCTTCGATTGGACCCGTCACACGATGATTTTGCTCTCTTGAATCAACTCGAACCAACTTTTCTCCCTTTTTCTCTCTTTTTTCTTTCTTTTGGCTGAATTTGGAGATGTGGGGAGGGTGTGGGTTGCCCTCCCCTTTTATTCTCCTTCTCTTCCGAACTTTCTCGCGTTTTGGCAAGTTTGGTTCCCCGACTTTGGGCTTTATTTCTTTTTCTTCTTTTGTCGGCTTCAAAGAAAATATCCAGGTGTTACAAGTCCACCCCCTTAAACAGGTTTCGTCCCTGAAATCTGTTATTCCTCGAACAAACATGGGTAATGCTGCCTCATCTCTTCTTCAGTCTCCCATGTAGACTCGGATCCTTTCCTGTGCTTCCACTGTACACGCATAAGAGGAACCACTTTATTTCTCAGCCTCTTCTCTTTTCGATCGATGATTGCCACTGGTTGCTCCACATAATTGAGTCGTTCGTCTACTTCGATATCCTCCAGTGGAACAATCATATCCTCCTCTACCAAGCACTTCCTTAGATGAGATACGTGGAATGTCGGGTGAATTCCACTTAACTCATCCGGTAACTCCA
>BJCM01101875.1:0-14933 GCA_018326385.1 Flaveria bidentis
GCATAATGTTCGGGGTAATGTACATGTCACTGGAAGTAATGAATGAACGAATGAAAGTTAATGAATGAATGATGAAGATAATAATGATATTATCTGTATTTACGTATGATGTATGATCGCATGTAAGTAAAGAAAGGTTTTAAGGAAAGAAAAGTATTGTTTTATTATAAAACTATAACTCACTCAGCAACGCTGACTTTTATGCATTTTCCAGTTGGCAGTTGAGCATTGTTGAGGATGGCACGGAGCAGCTACTTGGCATTTTGAATAGCATTCTTTTGTTAATGTTTTTGCATTGTAATGCGAAGGAATGATGTTTTGAAATGAACGCTTGTATTAATTTGCAAAAGGATTTGTAATGATATGAAAAGTTTTTTTTATGTTTCTGCTGCAATGTTTTATAAATGATTAAATGTAAAGTGCAAGTTTTATGTGCGATGATTTACCGGCTGTAAGCGCCCAAGGAACGGGGCCTTACAAATTTGTTCTATGTCTTTTGCATATACAAATGCGGTTAGCCGCACTTATCTTCTTTGCAGATTCTTCATCCATAATAATGTTTGGACTTGTGGGATATCTAGCAGAACAACCATCAACCCACCACTTGAATTGGCATGTATGATCCTTTCAGGGTCCAACAAAGACCAATACGGTTCTCTTATCCAACTACAAAACAACCAACCCAACGAGTGAAGATCTTATTCCCTGTTAAGCATAGGGAACTTCAGAACAAGCAAGAATCTGCTACAAGTTCAAAGTAATCCTCATCCCCACCTTCACAACACCGGAATATAAAGAATAAAAAAGCCTTTCAGGGCTTGTTTTGAGTGTGGAAAAGAAGGTCATGTGGTAAAGAAATGTCCTCAAATACTTTCTACAGATGGTAAAGGCAAAACGAATTGCTTCTCCGGTTGTAAGTCTACAAAGAATGTTCTAGATAGTAAAGGCAACATGGGTTGCTTCTCTGGTTCAAGATGTAAAAAGCACACATCTTTAAACAGTTAAATGAAAAACCCTTCATCCAAACCGTTTCATGTGAAGCGGTTTCACATGATTCTAAGATGAAAAGGACCAAGGTTTCAAAACCAAATTATTTCCTTCTAGTCTTAAACAGAAAATGATTTCCAAATTTAATTTCTTTAAAACAAAATTGATTAAACCGAAAAAATTTGGCAAATTAAAAAGAAGGATACAACAATCCTAGAAATTTCAACAGATTGTGTGTTGAATCAGGACACTTCTACCATTGAAAAAGGTACTCCCAGGACTACGATAGTCGGGGTTCATCTTTCAATCGAATCAGTTTATGAGTGTAAGAACAATTCAGGAGGTCTGTTAATAATCTGGTTCACTAACATAAATTGTTCCTAATTGAAATTTTGAGGCAGAACAAATAGGTTAAAGTCTTGATGTAACACTCGGTTATTTTAAATTCAAAGAAACAAAGAATAAAGTGAAGAAAAAGAACGAAAGGATATTTTACCCATGTTAAGGGGTAAAATGTGTCAAAAAGGACAAAAGGTTGGAAAAGTGGGTGTAAAGTGGGCATGGCCGCCCACTTTCTTCTTACAACACCCAAATCTTCGGATCTATTACAGAGAGAAAGAAAAGGGATGAAACTCTCAGTTTTAGAAAGAAGAACAGGAAAGAATTCGAATTCAATGTAAGAATTCATGGTTTTATGGTGTTCTTAACCGATTATGTCCTCGGGTTTATGCTCATGTGTGTTGTGTGTGTTCGGTTGAATGTTTTTAGCGGGTTTCTAAGTGGTTGAACTCAATTTCAAATGAGTTGGAAGAAGACATACTCAAGAGCTGCAAAGGTGAGTTCCAGAACCCCTCTTTTACATGTTTTAACTGATTTTGAGGCTGGAATTGAATGTATGAACTTTTTATAAAACTAGGGTTTCATACCCGTATGTGTGAATGTGTGTATGTTGTGGGTATGGTGTAATTTTGGACTATGTTCATGCTTGTTGATGTTATGGTTGTGTTTCTAAGGCTTAGAATGTATGTTTAAGCTCTTAGAACATGATAGATGGTGTTTGGGGACTAAATCTGATGAAAAGTGTGCCCAAGGCTGCTCATGCGCCCAAACAGTGGAACGAAAATAAGTAATGACGAACGTATGAATGAAAGTAAGAAAGCATGAATGAATGGAAGTTAATGAATAAACGATGATGATAATAATCATATTATCTATGTGTACGTATGATGTGTGATCACATGCAAAAGTAATGGATGGTTTTTTTAATTGAAAGATAAAGTATATTTTATTTTAAAAATAGAACTCACTCAGCAACTCTGACTTTTTAAGCATTTTCCAGTTGGCAGGTAAAGTTGTTGGGGATGGCACGGGGTGACTACTTGGCTCTTTTGGATGCATTCTTCTGTTTAATGTTTTTGTATTGTAATGCAAACGAACGATGTTTTGAAATGAATGATTGTATTAACTTGCAAAAGCATATATAATGAAATGAAAAGCTATTATAATGTAACGTTGCGATGTTTTATGAAGTATAAATGTAATTATATGTTTTATGTGTAAAGATTGACCAGTTGTGAGCTTCCCGGGAACAGGGCCTTACAAGTTGGTATCAGAGCAAATCTTTAAGTGAAACGGGTAAATTTTCAAAATAAACTGAAAATAGGACGGAAAGGGAAGGGATGCCAGTCCGAGTAGCTACGTGCCATCCGTTATTTTCTTAATGTTAACCGGTATAACATGCGCATGTGATGTGGTTTATGTGCTGCTTGTAGATTTAGATACTAATGTAGTAAGGATTGGTAATGCTTGGGGTATGAAGAGTAAAGTAAGTGGTTAGTCATAACTAGCCAATGTAATTAGGGACTTACTATACTTGACATAAATTGAGCTATTCCCTTGAATGACTGTGTTGGTGTTTGAATCTTTCAGTGTGTGTGTTTGAGGATGGCCGGTGGTAGATCATCGAAAGCTTCACATGGTGGAGGTTGTGGTGCTCAACCACAGGCTACGAGAGGGGGGCTTAGAGCCGAAAAGGTTGTTCATGAAGAACCAGAGACCCCTCATCCGGATGGGCGGTGATGAGAGTGCTAATATAAGAGCCTCGGTAAAGGAGGTTGTGGTTGAAGAAGTGCATCAAGTCATGCAGATGATCTTACGGTCTGTAGTGACAGAAGTGATTAAAGTTGTATAGGAGGTGGAGAGGAAGGAAAGGAGTAGACCTATTGGCGAAAGGAGACAGCCCAAGACTGAGGCGGTTCAATTTGATGACGAAGAAGAAGAGGAAGAAGAAGAGCCTACGCTAGTGGAAGCACGAGGCTGTAACTATGGGGCATTTCGAAGGCGCAAGCCCCTACTTTTTATAGTAATGTCACTGTTGCTGCTGCTCACAATGGTTGAGAGAAATGGAAGTTGTTCTGAACATCAGCGATTGCTGAGAGGACCAAAAGGTGAAGTTTGCTGGCCACTCGTTTGTGGACTCGACTCTGTGTGGGTGGGATAATATTTTCCAAGCTGAGGGTAGTCAGGCAATTGGGAAAATGAGGTGGTTTGAGTTGAAGAAGCTGGTAATTGAGGAGTTATGTCCTCACCGGAAAAGGATAAGGTTGAGAGAGAGTTCCTGCAGTTGGAGGCAGGGACTATGTCCCATCAACAATACACAACATGTTTAAAGAAATGGCAGGGCTGGTGCCGGATCAAGTGACGCCTCTGTCATGAATGATTAAGAGGTATAACCAAGCCTTGCCGGCGGACATCCGCAGGCACATGATCGCTGCCCGACCGAGCACTTTTCGGTGAGCAGTTGATGAGGCTGGGAGGTTCTATGATGAGTGAACTGTGGTGGTGGCCGAAGGTAGCCAGAAAGGTGGTGTGACTGGAATTGGAATGGGAAAGGGTTTGGTCGAGGTGGTGTCCCAACGAGTAACAAGAAGGCACTGGTAGATGACCCTCTTGTGGTCACATGTGGTGCAGGGTCAAAGAAGTGTGGCAAATGTGGAAAGGAGCATATTGGAGAATTTAGGATGGGATCGAAATTGTGCTTCAAGTGTGGGAGGATGGAACACATAGCAAATGACTGTCGTGCGGGCAGATGTTTTAACTGTGGTAGAGAGGGCCACATGTGTAGAGACTGTAAGAAGCCGAGGGCTAAGGGTTTTGGGGTGGAAGACTGGAGGAGAAGGACCGACGGCGAGCGCCATAGCGTTTACGATGACGCAAGAGGAGGCTAGGACGGACCCTGATGTTTTGTCACGTACGTTTCTAGTAAACCAAACTCTAGCCTCTATGTTATTTGATTCTAGTACTAGTAAAAGTTTCATATCTACTGCTTTCTATGCTAAATTGCCAGTTAGTAGTAAGAATATAGATGCGCCCTTTGATGTAGAAACTACCATAGGTATGGGGCTGTTTGATTACACTGACTCAGTAAGATCTGGCTGAGTCAGAAGCTGACCTAGTGAGATGTTCTGACTGGGTATGCGTCTGATTGAAACTTGGTTGTTTGATTCGGTATCTGACTGACTCAAAAACCGTCTTTGCAAATCACCTTATATATAAATAACCTTTAACCAAATCACCACTAAACATCTCATCTTCATCATCTTATTCACACCCTCTTCCACCCACCACCCACCTCCAGCATCACTGCCATCACCTCCAGCATCACCGCCACCACCTCCAGCATCACCGCCACCACCTCTAGCATCACCGCCACCACCTCCAACATCACCGCCACCACCTCCAACATCACCTTGGTCTTGGTCAGAAGAAAAGGACCCGGTCAGCATGTTTAGGTCCGGGTCAGACCAAAGGGATCCGGTCAAATCTGATTTCAAGTGTATCAAACGGGCTGAACTACTGACCGGCTGACCGAGTCAATCGGGTCTGCCGGGTCAGACCAAACAAATAGCCCCTAAGTCTACCAGGATTTTTGAGATGATAGAAGGATGTGACGTGGAAATAGAAGGTCACAAGTTTCCTATTAGACCATTCATGATGACCTTAGGCGGGTTTGATGTAGTCCTGGGGATGGATTAGTTAGCGGACCACGAGGCGAACATTGTCTGTCGCAAGAAGATGATTCGTTTGACAGCGCCTGACGGGAGTTCGGTGACGGTTTATAGTGATCGAGTCACGATGATTCTGAAAGTGATTTCGATGGCGGTGGTGGGAAAGTGTATGAGGCGTGGATGTAGCTCCTACTTGGCTTATGTAAAGGACGTGGATACACCAACACCACAACTATCCGATGTCCTGGTTGTGTGTGACTTTCTGGACGTATTCCTAAAAGACTTACCAGGATTGCCACCAAACCACGAGATCGAGTTTCAGATTGATTTGATACCGGGTGCCCAACCTATTGCCAAGGCATCGTATCGGTTCGCTCCGACTAAGATGAAAGAGTTGATGGAGCAATTGCAAGAGCTGCTTGATATGGGGTTTATTAGACCGAGTATCTCTCCTTAGGGTGCTCCGGTCTTATTCGTAAAGAAGAAAGACGGTAGTATGAGGATGTGTGTTGACTACTGTGAGCTGAAAAAGTTGACGATAAAGAACAGATACCCCTTCCGAGAATTGATGATTTGTTTGATCAGCTTCAAGGTGTTAGTTGGTTTTCAAGGATAGACCTTCGATCGGGCTACCATCAGTTAAAGGTGAAAGAGCAGGATGTCCCTAAAACAGCTTTTTGCATGCGTTATGGTCACTACGAGTTCCTCATTATGTCGTTTGGTTTGACCAAAACACCAGCTGCTTTTATGGACTCGATGAATCAAGTGTGTAGGCCGATGTTGGATAAATCAGTGATTGTGTTTATTGATGATATCCTGATTTATTCCAAGAGTAAAGAGGAGCATGCCGGTCACATTCGAGAGGTGATCGAGACGTTGAGAATGGACAAACTGTATGCTAAATTCTCCAAATGCGCATTCTGGTTGCGCGATGTTCAATTCTTGGGTCATGTGGTGAATCCTGACGGGATTATGGTGGACCCGGCAAAGGTGGAGGCAGTGATGCAATGGAAGTCCCCAAAAGACGCCATCCGAGATTCGTAGTTTCTTGGGTTTGGTGGGCTACTACAGGAGATGCATTCAAGACTTCTCTAAGATTGCTTCTCCATTGACCAAGTTGAACCGCAAAGATGTAAAGTTCGTATGGGGTCAAGCTCAAGAGAAGGCGTTTGAGAAATTAAAGTTAAGGTTGACTCAAGCTCCTAATCTGACATTATTCGATGGAAGTGAAGATCTGGTGGTTTATTCTGATGCTTCCTACTCGGGGTTGGGGTGTATGTTAATACAGAGAGGAAAGGTTATAGCCTATGCATCCCGACAGTTGAAGGTTCATGAGGTCAATTATCCTACTCATTACTTGGAGCTAGCAATCGTGGTCTTTGCGTTAAAAATTTGGAGGCACTACCTTTACAGGACGAAGTGCACCATATTCACTGACCACAAAAACCTGAAGTACTTCTTTAAGAAGAAAGAGTTGAACATGAGGCAAAGGAGATGGTTGGAGCTCATAAAAGATTACGATTGCGAGATCCACTACCATTCGGGCAAAGCCAACGTGGTGGTAGATGCCATTAGCCGAAAAGAGAGACCCGAGCCGATTCCAGTGAAAGCTTACCAGTTGATCATGACCTTTGATGTGATGAAACAAGTCAAAGAGTTTCAAGATGAGGCATTGAAAGAAGATCATCTTAACTCTAAAAGAATGTGAGATGTTGTTGCGGAATTGGGTGAAAACACACTTGGTGTTAGAACCCACTTTGGACGAATGTGGATTCCTTGTTTTGGGGATCTACGTATGAAGAACATGGATGAATCTCATAAGACTCGGTACTCTATTCATCCTGGTGCTACACAGAAGTACTAAGATATGAAGATAGATTATTGGTGGCCGAGTATGAAGCGTGATGTGGTGGGGTATGTGAGTAAGTTCCTTACTTGCTTGCAGGTGAAGGCAGAGCATCAGAAGCCATATGGAAAGATCCAACATTTGGATATACCGGAGTGGAAGTGGGAACATATCACCATGGATTTCATTACAAAGCTACCGCATACCCCGTGAGGGTACGATGCTATATTGGTGGTAGTTGATAGTTTGACGAAGAGTGCACACTCATCATGGTGTGTCGGTGTCTATTGTGTCTGATCGTAACACCCGGTTGACACAACTTAGGCCAAAATGGTAAGAGCTCCAGTTCAATAATAACATATAACAAAGGAGATGACCATTTAGCATGTGCCGATGAGAGCTCAGGTCAGTACTTTTTGTATAGCAAAGGAGATCATCACACTACGTAAGTACTTCTGTACAGCAAAGGAAATTAACATAAAAATAAGACACATAAATACACCAAACATGGCTCAAACATATGGGTTGTATGATTTATATCATGGTGGGTGAGAGATCAATTCTCAATCCAATTTTTGCCGGGACTCAGTTTTCGTGTAGGCTAAAATGATTGTGTAAATCCAGACATCCTTAAGCATATATTTAGATTCAGTCCCCAAACACCATCTATCATGTTCTAAGCTTAAATCATGCATCCTAAGCCTTAGAAACACATCCATAACATCATCAAACAAGAACATAGTCCAAAATCAAACCATACCCGCAATATACACACATTCAAACATATGGCTATGAAACCCTAGTTTTATAAAAAGTTCATACTATAGTTTCGCTCACAGTTTCGCTGGACTGCTAAACCCTAGTTTTATAAAAAGTTCATACGTGCACTTCTAGGCGCAAAATTAGTTAAAACATGTAAAAGAGGGGTTCTAGAACTCACCTTTGCAGCTCTTTAGGTAAGGCTTCTTCAAACTCATTTGCAAATTGATCTCAAACACCTAAAACCCACCAAACACACACAACCGTTAGCTGAGTTCTTATATAACAACAGTTATCATGCCTGCATTGGTATGCCCCCTTATCAGATGCTATACGGTAGGAGATGCCGAACACCCGTGTGTTGGGGTGATATTGGTCAGAAAGAGTTAGGAAGCGTCGAGGTGATCAAGAAAGAAGCGTCGAGGTTATCATGGCCGCCCACTCTCTTCTTACAACACTCAAATCTTTGGATCTGTTACAGAGAGAAAGAAAAAGGCTGAAACTCTCGGTTTTAGAAAGAAGAACAAGAAAGAATTCGAATTCAAGGTAAGAACTCATGGTTTTATGGTGTTCTTAACTGGTTATGTCCTCGGGTTTATGCTCATGTGTGTTATGTGTGTTTGGTTGTATGTTTTTAGTGGGTTTCTAGGTGGTTGAACTTAATTTCAAACAAGTTGGAAGAAGCCATACTCAAGAGCTGCAAAGGTGAGTTCTAGAACCCCTCTTTTACATGCTTTAACTGATATTGGGGCTAGAATTGCATGTATGAACTTTTTATAAAACTAGGGTTTCATACCCATATGTGTGAATGTGTGTATGTTGCGGGTATGGTGTAATTTTGGACTATGTTCATGCTTGTTGATGTTATGGTTGTGTTTATAAGGCTTAGAATGTATGATTTAAGCTTAGAACATGATAGATGGTGTTTGGGGACTGAATCTGATGATAAGTGTGCCCTAGGCTGCTCATGCGCCCAAACAGCGGCTCATACATCTAAGTGTTGACAAATGCGGATGATCATTGACAAATGCGGATGAGTAAGGAAATGCAGATGAGTAAGTTCATGCGACTGAGGAAATGCGGATGAACAAAGTTAATACGGATGAATAGATGTGGATGAGTAAGTTCATGCTACTGGCCAAATACGGATGAACAAAGTTAATGCAGATGAACAAATGCGGATGAGCATTGACAAATGTGCACGAGTAAAGTCAATGCGGATGAACAAATGTGGATGAACAAAAAGAAATGCGGATGAACAAAAAGAAATGTGGATGAACAAAAACAAATGCGGATGAACAAAAAGAAATGCGGATGAACAAAAAGAAATGCGGATGAACAAAAGGGTAAATGTGGATGAACACTTAGAATATTTTCTGACTTTTTGGGGAAAAAGTGAAATGTAGGCTTTGACTTGGGAGGTTCCCGTGGGCTATGTAAGTTTACTTTTTGAGGTCATAGATGTTATGTTAGGCATGCTATGATGTATGATTGATGCTTATGCATGATAGTATGTATGATGTATGTTATGTGTGTACGATGACTTGTATGATGATATTGACTGTGTATGTTGATGTTCCTTATTATGTATGATTATTTTCCAATGGCTTTACGTTGAATGTTAATGAATGAAATGAAAGTATTATGTAACGTAAAGTGGAAGATAATGAAGAGAAGAACACGATGAATGAATGCATGCATTAATGAACGAAGGAAAGTAAAGTAAATCTTGCAAGCCTGGTATGTGGAAACACGCCTAATGAAGGGTGTTAGTTCAATGGTGTGTGGGTTAGCTACCCCAGAAAGATGCACACGGGGGTCCGTCTTTATGACCGACCAATTGTATAGAACCTTTGTCACTTACCCTAGATACTGGGTCCAGGTTGTTGTGCCCCATGACAAGGGGTCTATGATAGACCTCGACCCAGTATCTGCTTTATGCATGATGATGGGTATAGGACATGACAATGGTACACCTGAATTTACCATTAGCTACTATGGCCAGGCTGCTGTGCGCCATGACGGGGGGTCTATGATAGACCCCGGCCCAGTACCCACTTTTTGCATGATGGTGGGGTAAAGTGCATGATTTTTGATGGAATGAAAATAAGTAATGATGAACGTATGAATGAAAGTAAGAAAGCATGAATGAATGGAAGTTAATGAATGAACGATGAAGATAATAATGATATTATCTATGTGTACGTATGATGTGTGATCACATGCAAAAGTAAAGGACGGTTTTTAATTGAAAGATAAAGTATGTTTTATTTTAAAACTAGAACTCACTCAGCCACACAGACTTTTTATGCATATTCCAGTTGGTAGGTAAAGTTGCTGGGGATGGCACGGGGCAGCTACTTGGCTCTTTTGGATTCCATTCTTCTGTTTAATGTTTTTGCATTGTAATGAGAACGAACAATGTTTTGAAATGAATGATTATATTAACTTGCAAAAGCATTTATAATGAAATGAAAAGCTATTTTAATGTTCCGTTGCGATGTTTTATGAAGTATAAATGTAATTATATGTTTTATGTGCAATGATTGACTAGTTGTGAGCGTCCCGAGAACAGGGCCTTACACATGATATTTTATCCACAATCTGGAGTTATATATGCACAATCATAGTTCTCACATCACAATCATTGTATATTTCTTGATTATTACTTTCTTTTTCTTGATTTCAGTGTAGTTTGGAAGATCTTCTTTGGTAAATTTCTTTTTTTCATACTTTTATAAAATATATAAAATTAAAAAAATAAAAAATAATAAAACAAAACTTTGCAAAAAAATTTAGGGGGAGAGTATTGTAAGGCTCCGTTCTCGGGACGCTCACAACTGGTTAATCATTGCACATAAAACATATAATTATATTAACTTGAAATAAACGTTACAACGGAAACATTAAAAACTACATTTTCATTAAAAATGCTTTTGCCAAATATTACAACATTCGTTACACAATATCATTTGTTCGAATTACAATGCAAAAACATTAAACAAAAGAATGTCCACCAAAAGAGCCAATTAGCCGTCCCGTGCCATTCTCAGCAATGCTCACCTGCCAACTGGAAAATGCATAAAAAGCCAGCGTTGCTGAGTGAGTTCTAGTTTTATAAAAACATTGCATTACCTTCCATTCGTTTAAACATTTTCATTAGTATCGACATTATCACACATCGCACATACATCAAGGTAACAATTATTATCTTCATCATCGCTTGTTTGGTACATTTTGCACATCCCTCACATATCGCACATGTCGCACGTATCACACATATCGCACATATTGCACGTATCGCAAATATCGCACGTATCGCACATATTGCACGTATGGAGTGGTCACTAGGACAAACTTCCCCTATGTGTGTGAACTCTTATGGGTTTGTCAAGATTGCACACTATATAACACAGAGTAATTAGGAAATCACACGTTATTGGCGCAATTACCAAGACTGAACTCTTACTGTGTGTATAAACCCTTATGAGTTAGCCAAAATCGCACGCTGTAGATACACACATAGTTGGACACTCCCCCTGTGTGTGTGAACTCTTATGGGTTAGCCAAAAATCGCACGCTGTATGTCACACAGTAATTAGGAAATCGCACGTATTGGAGCAGTCACCAGGACTGAACTCTTACTTTGCGTATGAACCCTTATGAATTAGCCAAAATCGCACGATGTAGACACACACAAGGTAAAAACTCTCAATATGTTGTGAACCTCCCTTCAGTTGCTTGCAAGGCTTTTCATTACTTTCTCTTTCATTAATGCATGCATTAATTCATTATGTTCCTTATTTCTTTATCTTCTTCTTTACGTTACATAATATTTTCATTTCATTCATTAACATTCAATGTAAAGCCATGGCAAAGTAAGCATACATAATAAGGAACATCAACATAAACATACAACATCACCATACTAGGCATCATCATACATACATAACATACGACAAGCATAACATCATGCAATAAGCATCAACCATACATCACACATTCTATGCCATCACATCATCTTTGACTTCAAAAAGTCAACTTACATACCCCACGTGAACCTCCCAAGCCAAGGCCTACTTTACACTATTTCCCCAAAAAGTCAGAATATATTCCAAGTGTTCATCCGCATTTCCTCTTTGTTCATCCGCATTTCCTCTTTGTTCATCCGCATTTCTTTTTATTCATCCGCATTTATATTATGTTGTTACAGTTTTATCATTTTTCATGCATTTTCACGAAAATTGTGCATAAATGAACACAGGTTTATTTGTTTTCAAACACTGATAAACACGGGTTTATTTTGTTAAAATGAAAATATCTAATTAGCATTGTCGTTATTATGTTTGTGATTGTGTTTCATATTGATAATGTGATTGATGGCTGATAATTAATTAAGTAGTGTACCTGATCAGTTCCTCAAGTTTGTAGAAGATATCAAGCTAGGTATCCTCCACCTACATCTTTAGAAGCACCCAAGATTAGAGATTTAGGAAAGCTGTTCCAATGTCCTTGCAAAGGATGCACTCAAAAAGTGGGAGCACATAAATAGGGGGAGCTTATGAGATGAATAATTTTTCTGACCAGATTCTGAAATCTTCAATTTGAAGATCTTTCTGAAGATCATACATAGGTTGGACTCACCTTAGATTAGAATGTTTATATTAGCTTGTAATAGGTCTTATGTTAGTTTACTTTTGTATGTAATTAGCTTTAGTTAGTTTAGCAGTCCAGCGAAACTGTGAGCGAAACTATAGTTTCACTCATAGTCAACTGTTTAGTTCGCTCGGTGAAATTTTTGTTTCTGTCGGGCGGAACTACAGTTTCGGCAGAATAGTTTCACTGACTGCGAAACTGTCTGCGAAACTAAGACTGTTATATATAGTTTTGATCATTAACATTGTAAGCTGTCTTGCAAAACCCAAATCGTTTATCCTTGTTGCAAGTCACCTTTTTAAGCAGTATTTTCACAGTAATTTCATTGTTCTTTGTTGTTATTGAATGTATTGATCATCATTGTCTTACTTTGATTAAATTGTTATTGTTCTTAATCTTCATTGTTCATCTTGTGTATTGTTTGTATTTGATATTTAACGATTCAATAACTCATTTGTACTGGAAATCGATCAAATAGACCAAGAATATGGTATTAGAGCCTTAGTGCTCATGATTTGTTGAGTTTTTGGTTGTTTTTGTTCGATATCAAGTTTTCATCAATTCAATACAAATTCGTGTGTATTTTACATGGAATTCAGTTGAGTTTTGCTAGTTATTGGTTGGGGAAGTTCTGTTAATCATCAGATCTCAAATCCATTGAGTTTTGATGATTTTAGATTGATTTCATGTTGAAAAAGCCTTTAAGCTTTGTCCAGCGAAATTAGCTATTCATCCAGCGAAACTACAAATTCTTATAGTGAAACTATTAGTGTTATCCTCATTTAAGTTGTTTCTTGCTGTCCTGCGAAACTAGTTTCTTTGAATGAAAGTTCAACAGTGCTTGTGATTGTTTAACAAGCAAAATTGCTGCCAAAAGTATTATAGAACGAAAGTTCAAGCTTGTTTCGTGTGAACTTGTCGGCGAAACTAAGCTATTTTAGACATTCGGCTAGCCAATCTGCTACCGAAATAGTATGCAAAATTACGACTACTCTGCGAAACTAGCTTTCTCGGTGAAATTGTCTGCAAACTTAGCTTTCTTCAGCGAAACTACTTCATTTTTAGCGAAATTGTTCCTTCTCTTGCCAAAATTACTTCATTCCCAGTGAAACTACCATGTCAAAGTTAACGTCACTCAACTTAGCTAATCTTGAAAGTGTAGCTCCCAATAGACCTCCGAGACTCTTTAACGGGGATAATTTCGAGGATTGGAAGAGATGTCTCAAAACCTTCTTCTTTTACAATGACCACAATCATTAGGACTCGATTATTTCTCGTCGTCACATACCAACTGTCACTGTTGGTGATGTTATCTCTCAAAATAAGGACTCATCTACTTTTACCGAGAACGATCTTAAGCTGATCGATCGTGACCAGAAAGCTTTTAGAGCATTAACTCTCTATTTGGCACTAGACATCTATAACTGATTTGAAGAGCATAAAAATGCTAAGTCCATCTTCGATGCTCTATATGAGTTCTATGATGGTAATGATGAACTGGTAAAAGATAAGATCATTCAAGCAAAGAAGGAATTCAATTCCTTTGTAGGATACAAGAACGAGAGTCTCATAGATCTCATAAATCACTTTTTAACAGTTTCAAGCACCTTAAAGAAATACGATTAAAAACTTTCCAACGGCGAACAAGTAAAGAAACAGACTGCTAGACTCTCTCCCACCTCAGTGGGGCCTTGAGGTGAGAATGCTAAAGCAAGAAAGAGGTTTCACTGATTACAAGCTGATGGATATCATCAATAAGCTAAAATCCTTTGAGGTGGTCATGAAGATAAGGGAATTTAACTAGACCATGATACCTACATCTGGTTTTACCAAAATGTTGCATTACTGTCATCCGCTGCAAGCTTTCATATGCAGACATCAACTCAAGGAGGAGTTATACGAGAAATTTTTCAGGAGGAACTGTTAGTGTTAGGAGAGATCAGGCTAATACTAAGGCAAATGTTGAAACTTCAGTTTCATCAGAAACAATGGCTCTTTTTGGAATCTTTGTTCAGAGTTATGAAGCCCTTGTGGCTCGAGAGCTAAAAGGAAAAGGAATGACAATGGAGGGTACGTATCAGGTGGACCCTGATGATCTAGAAAAGACTGACATTCATTGGAAAAGGGCAATGTTGACTCTTAGAGCTTAGAGATTTAAGGAGCGCACTAGGTGAAAGAACTTCAAAGGCCAAAGCTCTAATTCAAAACTGGGATTTCATAAGTCCAAGCTGAGAGGCTTCAATTGTAAACAGCTCGGACATTTTAAACGTGAATGTCCATCACCAATTGTCACTGATTCTAGTAATTCATCAGTTCCACGATTAACCACTGAGAGGGAAAAGGAGGATATGAATCACAAAAAAGAGACTGCCTTAATTTCTAACTTTGATTGGAGTGCAGAGGTTGAAGAGACAAGAGCTAAGAATAATCATGCACTAGTGGCTGAGATTGTTAAAAGGAAGGGGAAGGTAGACTGTGAAGATGAATTTGATCCATTCAAGGAATTCAAAGATGAGGCTGAGTTATCTATGAAAGAGAAAGAAAAGAAGGAAGAGAGGATAAGAGAAGGTAATATGAAGGACTGTAGAAGTAAGGAAGTCCATCCACTCAGCAAGGAAAAGAAAATGATGATGCTACTATCACTGTTGAGGAAAGCAAGTCAAGTACTCCGGTGTGCC
>BJCM01101891.1:0-19160 GCA_018326385.1 Flaveria bidentis
ATTCAGTTTCATAAGTTGACAGAGCAACCGATGTCTGCTTCTTACACTACCACGTGACTAATCTTCTCCTAAAGAATTGACATCCTGCTGAAGTTGATTTATAGTTCATTTTGCAGCCGCCATAATCCGAATCGCTATACGCTGTAAGCTCAAAGTCATCGTCATGAGGATACCACAACCCAAGTGTTGGAGTACCCTTCAGATAACGAAATATCCTTTTGACTCCGATGAGATGGTTAACTTTTGGTTTCGCCTGATATCTGGAGCAAAGACATGTCACGTACATGACATCAGGTCGTGAGGCAGTGAGGTACATGAGTGATCCGATCATTCCTCGGTACATGGTGGCATCCACCAGATCACCAGTTTCGTCGGTTGCCATATCGTGGTTTGTAGCAAGTGGTGTTCCAGCTGCCGAAGCATTCTCCATATCAAACCGACTGAGATATCGCCTACATACTTGGTCTGATGTAGAAATATCCCCTTTGGTGTCTGATCCACCTGTAACCCGAAAAAAATCTTCATCTCTCCCATGGCACTGATTTCAAATTCAGCTTTCATGACTACTTCAAATTCTTTCCATAATGCTTCGTTTTTGGAACCGAAGATTATATCATCAACATAGATCTGAACTAGCAGTAAGTCACCATCCTTTTCTTTGATTAATAGTGTACAGTCAATCACTCCTCTGTGAAATCCATGTTTCACAAGATGAGTCGAGAGCTTTTCATACCATGCTCTTGGGGCATGATGGAGTCCGTAGAGAGCCTTATCAAGCTTGTATACTCTGTCCCGATGATATGGATCCTCAAATCCTTCGGGTTGACTGACATACACTGTCTCCCAGATTTCACCATGAAGAAATGCACTCTTTACATCCGGTTGATAAACTTTGATCTTCATGTAAGATGCATTGGCTAGGAAGATACGAATTGCTTCCATTATTGCCACTTGTGAAAAGACTTCATTGTAATCAATGCCCTCAACTTGTCGAAATCCTTGAACTACAAGTCGAGCCTTGTTTCTTATAATGACTCCTTGGTCATCTTTCTAGCATTTCAAAACCCATTTGGTGCCAATGACCTTAGCACCTTTAGGTCTATCCACTAGAGTCCATACTCCTAACTTCTTGAATTGAAGAAGTTCTTCTTGCATGGCACTCACCCATGCCTCATCATTTAGGTATTCACTAACATATTTTCACTCAAATTGAGACACAAAACATTGATGTGCACCATCATGAAGATATCCTTTTTCCATTACTGAGGCATAATCAGCTGAGTATAGCTGATTTCTTGTCTGTACTCCTGATCGAACATCTCCAATGACATTATCCAAGGGATTATAAACATTTAGTCAAGATCTAGGAGTGGTGGGTACAACTACCTCATTTTCTAGATTGTGAATAGAATGTTCAGTATATGAGGCAATGGGAGTGTGGGGTTTTGAAGTGCCAGAGGCATCAACATCTGATGCTTGTGGACTTGCTGTAGTTGGAACCTGTTCCTCCTGATCCACCTGATCCACCTGATCATTTGTCATGTCTTCATTATCAGAGGAGGAGTCACTTACCTTAAGTGCTCCTCTTGAAGAACTAGAATGCTCACCTTGTGACACTGAGGTCGTCGGAACCAGTGAAGGTGTATTTAACACTTCGTACATCATTCAGGTCGATAAATCATCCTCAGGAGGGGAGAGAGGGATGTTAAAGGACTTAAAGAATCCATCATGGTCGAAAAATAATGAGGGTCCTTTTCTAGCAAGAGGGGTGGTGTATCTCTGTACATCAACATTGCACCACACTTCTACTTGACCCATGAGTTGTTGTAAACTCTCTTATTCGGTATGTTGTATCCTATGAAAATTCCTTCTTCGGCCTTCTCGCTAAACTTCCCTGACTGAGTTTTCTTCAGCAGTGTAGATGGTACGCCAAATGGCTCGAGGTACTCCAAATTTGGTTTACGTCGTTGGAGCAACTCGTAGCACGTTTTAACGTGATGTTTAACCACTGAGACTCGATTGCGATTATAGCATGCATTAGTTGCCGCCTCGTTCCAAAATTGGATAGGCAGTTTCGAGTCTATGAGCATCGTCCGGGTTGTCTCTATCAAGCTTCTATTTTTTCTCTCAGCAACCCCGTTCATTTGAGGAGTGTAGGCAGAGGTGAACTAGTTCACAATTCCTTTTTCTTTGCAGAATTCCTCTATCCATTGGTTCTTGAATTCAGTATCATTGTTTGAGCGAACTTGCCTTACCTTAAGCTTGTAGAGTGACTCCAGTGTAGTTACCAGCTCTTTGAACGATTCAAATGTCTCTGATTTAGATTTCAGAAACATCACCCAAGAGAATCTTGAGTAATCATCCGTAACTACATAACAGTACAAATGACTGGAAATGCTCTTTGTACTGACTAGGCCAAATAGATCCATGTGAAGGAGCTCAAGAGGCAGATCAATTGAGTGAACTTTCTTTTCCTTATGAGACTTCTTCGTTTGTTTGCCTTTCTTACATATGACACAAAAATTCGGTAATTGGAAGTTCTTAACATTTACGCCATGCAATAGATAATTCGGGATCAAGTGATTCATCTCTAGTGGATTAATGTGTCCCATTCTCCTATGCCAGGAGATGGAGTCTTTTTCTATTGCCTTTGAAAATAAGCATTGTACTTGATGATCAGTTGTGGAGGCCTTTGATAGGTCTAAGACATATAAATCATTATATCTTGAAGCTGACATTAAGACTTGATACTCCGGTATCACATACTCCTTCTTCAACACATAGTACTTCTTGTTGTCAAAGACGACCTTGAATCCTTTGTGATAAATCTGAGATACAAAAAGTAAATTATTCTGAAGTTGTTGAACATAGTTTACCTTATCAAATTTCACTTTCTAGTTTCCCACTTCCCTTTCTGCAGTGATATAACCTCCTTTATTTCTAGCAAATGAAACATGTCCTCCTTTAACTTGTTTCACATTTGAAAAGAGAGACATGTTTCCAGTCATGTGCCTTGTTGCTCCACTATCAACAATCCAGGTATTTCTAGAAGCACTATAGCGGACACCCTGCATATTAAAAGGAAATGATTAGTTGAGGTTAGGGACCCAAGCCTTAACTGGCTTGGGTGACCCAGAGGCATCACATATTATCAAATATTGGACTTGATTTTTCTTTCCATAAACCAGTTTTGTGTAAGGCCTGTTTGTGATAAACAGATGACTGGCTTATGGTTTGAACTTTATGTTCACTAATTCTTCTTGGTGGAGTGATAGAACTCCATTTAGACGAACTTGGTTTAGCATCATGAAGTTCAATTTTCTTTCTTGGTGTCTGATAATAAGGACAGTTAAAAGCAATGTGTCCATACTTTCCATAATTGTAGCAAGATCTACTTTCGACATGTTGGTGAAACTGTTTCTATGGGGAAGTGTATAAGGCAGGTGTGACTTTAGTCTGTTTGGGTTTTGACACTTCTTGTTCATATGTTTTATCTTCTTTAGCAAATTTCATTGTTTGAACATTTTTAACATCTTTACCCTTTTGTTTATTTGGACTCAAACATGGTGCACGTGATTGGTTAACTTGTTTGGTCTTTTTGGGTTTAGAATTAGACATGTTTGAACCTGACTTTACCTTAACTTTTTCAAATTGTTCATCCAAATTAACAATTTGCATTTTTCCTTTCAACTTCAAAGTGGTCTCCTTCTGTTTAGTGACAGATTCAATAGGTTTACATGTTGAATCTGGATCACTTACTAGAGGAGTGGACACCACATGATCCTTGATAGGATTGTAATGTATTAGTCTACATTTAGCATTCATCAAGGTCTCATGTGGTAGTGGAACCACTTTGTAACCCAAACCCTCCCCGTTGTAGCGTTCATTCACTAAGTGCTGAACTATGTGAGAAGAACTGGTCGAACTGTGTAGTTTTTGTTTTAAAGAATTTACTTCGACTTCCAAAACTATTTTTTGTTTCTTAGTTTCTTTTAGGGAGTTTAAATAGAAATTTATGTCATTTGCTTGGTTAAAGGCAACAACTTCGGTTTACCTTAGTTGTTTATTTAACAGTTCTATTTTCTCTTTATAACTGTGCTCAGTTTGTTCTAAAATCCGGTTTGCTTCTATGTATAGTTATAAGTCAATTACTAAGCTATCATTATGATCTAATAACCTAGAAAACTTTGAGTCTATGCTTTCTCTAAATTTAATACATTCATTACATGCATGACTATCAAAAAGTTGGTCTTTAGTACATACCTGAGAAGATTCGGTTGAATCAACCATCATAGCAGAGT
The DNA here is from genome assembly GCA_018326385.1 of Flaveria bidentis. Classification (NCBI taxonomy): domain Eukaryota; kingdom Viridiplantae; phylum Streptophyta; class Magnoliopsida; order Asterales; family Asteraceae; genus Flaveria; species Flaveria bidentis. The sequence continues at coordinate 4,302 of BJCM01101891.1, forward strand.
TTGACTGTTTGGGTGCTAGTGATTCTGAACATGTTGTTCTCAGTCGTTCTTCATTCAGTTGATTGACCACATTCGCAGTTTCTTCATTATTAGACATCACTAGTTCCACTATGATTTCACCTTCGCTTGCTGAGTCGTCATCCAAAACTTCAACACAGGCAATGTTGGATTCTCTTGGAGATACAAAGTGAAAGCTCCAATCTTGCCCTTCGTCATCTTGTGCAGTCAAGGCCTTAGGATCCTTGTTTGACGATGATGCACCATTGGTGGGTTTATCTGGACGATTGAAGGTGGAGAATGGATTACCATTACCTGTTTTCTTGGGCTTCACACATTCACATTTGAAATGCCTTTCTCTCCATAGTTAAAACAGGTAACTTTGGTTTTATCAAAACCAAAGGTAGTGTCTTTGGTGGCTATCAAGTTCTGTCCCGTTTTCTTCACAAACTTCTTCGCCCTTTAGAAAGCACTAGCCAACGCCCACATGATATCCATTCTTTCGAGTTCAGTTTCATCTACCTGCTCGTAGTCTTCATCGGTGAGATGGCAGTTTCCAATCTTCCCTGCAACTAGACCGTCATAGGAGTGAACGACAGCTGCTAGGAGAACCATATGCAACTTTGCTACCTCTACAGTAACATTACTGAGATTCTCGGTCTTCAACTTCATAGTATTAGTCTTAGGTGCTATTAATTGGGTGCCAGATGACCCTGACGTGTAAAATCCTAAGGTAGAGGCTTGGGAAGGAATGGCTGAACTTGACACAAATGTTGTTTGTAGTGGTGCTCCAGAAGTTTTTAGTTGTGGAGTTAAGTTGTAAAGAGTTGGGTTCTGGTCATATGATCCCTTTTGAGACCTGTACTTCATCCTCAACTCTTCCTCTCTCAGCTTCAGAATGAAATCGTTAATATCTAACTTTGCCAGCATATCATTCTGTCTGAGGTTTGACAAAAACGCAACCCACTTTTCTGGCAATCCATCTACAAAATTCGACACCTTGTCTTCCATGGACGTGATAACCCCATGAGTATGCAGCTCACTCATCAAGTGGTAGAATCGGTCGATGATGTCATCCAGGCTCTCTTTTCCTATCAAAGAGAAGTTATCAAACTCCTTCTTCAAAACCTTTGGTTTTAATGCCTTCAACGTCGTATTCCCGTCATACCATTTTTCTAGAGCATCCCATAGCTTCTTAGCTTGTTTATTCTCAGAAAACTGATGGAATATATCCTTATGAATTGACTGAGTTAACAAAGCATACCCCTTCTTCTCTGCATTGTACTTCACCTTCTGGCTATGAGTCATGCCACCCAAGGTAAGTTTAACTCCATCAGCACCAACCGGCATGCTATACCCAGTCTCGATTGATTCCCACAGATTAGGATCAACTCCATTTAAGTATATCTCAAACCTTTGCTTCCATTGTGGGTAATCATCTAACGTTATGAGCTTAGGGGGCTTATTGTGATTCCCAACTTCATTTTCTAGAAGCAATTGATTCTGGATCCGTGAATCCCTACCAGCAGTAAAAGCTGTGTACTGATCTTCCATTTGTATTAACTTTGAATTTCAAACTTAAACTTTTTCACTCGTGCCAATGGAGAGGTCCGAATGAATCAATCATGCGATTGAACAAATGCGGTTGAGCGAATCGTGCGATTGGACAAATGCGGATGAATAGTCGTGCGATTGGGCAAATGCGGATGAACAATGCGAATGAGATTGTTCAATCGTATGAATGGATGTGCGGCTAAGGTCAATCATGCATATGGGAGGTGCCAATGAGTTCAGTCGTGCGACCGAAGGCTGTTGTTTTTGCAAAATCAAAGGTTTTGAACACTTTGATGCAAAAAACGAATTTTTACGAACCCTAATCTGTCGTAAGTCGAAAAACATGAACTTTTAGATCTGGAGATGTCGAAAACACTGTTTTACTTAAAAATATGGTGTTTTTGAATGAAAAAACGTGATTTTTACACCAAACGATCGAATCACAAGCAAAATCAAGAGCCAAAGCTCTGATACCACTTGTTAGGACCGTTTTCTTACGGAGTACTAACTGATTCTGCGTGTATACCAACTCAAATAGTGCGGAATCCTATTTGATTGGCAATCCAATCAGGGAGAACACAGTTCAGATCAATCTAACGATTAATGAAATGTTAAGAATGATTAGAGAACGATCAACTGTGATCTATGAACTTGGAATAAGTTTTCTTGAGTCTCTGGACGGCTAGGGTAAGATTATATGTGTAGGTATTCGAATTGTTTTGTTTTTCCATGAATTAAGTGGTATTTATAGGTTAGGGTCTTCCAATCATATGACTGAACCATTAGCATGGCTCAGTCGTGCGACTGAATAATGCGGTTGATCCATCCGCAAGACTGAAGGTTTAGTCGTGCGATTGAGCCAATCTTATGTCTCAATCGTGCAACTGGTCCAGTCTCCTGGTTCAGTCGTGTGACTAGTCCACTAGCATGAAGTATTCATGTGTATGGTCCATTAGCATGAGAACTTCACACGATTAAGTTTAAACATGTTTCTCAATCATTATTGACTAAGAATTATGTATAACAACCACAAACCTATATAGTTAGTTCAATATGCATAATTACACAATAAATAATGAAATATTAAACATTATAAACATCAACCACACTTTGTATTTCATTCATACCCATTCGATTACATATATGTAAGACATGATAGACATATTACATTAAGCTCCTAAACTAGGTACATATGTATCAACACCGTTCTATGTAGGTCGAGGATCTACATGGCTATCTCTGCTCCTTGCAGACCCTACCGGTCTCTATAGCAGGCCTTCTAGGAAGGTGCTTCAGTTGACAGATCTGCTGAGCCTTACTGTATAAGGAGCTCCATTTTTGGCCAAGAGATTGATGTTACTACTGCAAATCTAAGACGGGTAATGGATCTGGGTGATGATGATGCCCATCCGACCAAGTTACATCCTCTAATAGTAAGGGGCTATTTTCTCCGGATGAAGTACACTGGGGACATCAACTCAGGCGTGCTCAACAAAAGCATCATGTGTCCCCAGTTCAAGTACCTGGCCCATGACATTCTGAAGTGCATAGCAGCAAGAAGATAAGGATTTGATGATCTATCTGACCAAATCTAGAATGCATACGTTTCACTGGTGTTGAACCACCCCTTCAGCTTCTCCAACATGATTTTCTCTGACTTGATAGAGAACCTTGAGGCCAAAGGCAAGGAATGCTTCTGCATGTATCTGAGGTTCTTGCAAATGATCATAGATGAGAAGCTTCATCTACTGCCTAAGGAGAAGGACGATGCAATGATATTAGAGGTGATGGATGACACCACCCTGGGGTAGAATGAAGGTGTACAGGGGGAAGCAGGTGAAGCCCCTTATGAGGAGATTGTTCGGGCACTTGTTTAGTGCTGATTATGTGGCGCCTTCTCACAAGAAGTGGCGTCATGATGAGAGTGACTCAGACGTCGAGCTGATTTAGCTACCCACTCATGATACAGATGACGATGAAGATGACCATGGTGATGGTCAAGGCGGTGAAGCTCATGGTGTATCCGAGCAGGCTCCAAGCCACCCTGATTTTCAGGAAGATGAAGATGATGAGTCAGATGAAGAGCCTCTCGTAAGGATAGTTGGGAGCAGAGCTATGGCCACAGAGAGAGGTAAAAAGTTGGTTGGTGGATGCCAGGCTGGGTCAAAGGGTGGGGCTACAGATTACATTGATCCTACTTACACCTTAGACCAGGCACTCGGCTCAGGGGGAGCCTCTGTCTCCAAGGGCTCAAGGAAGAAAAGAATGGCCCAACCCCACGGGAAGAAGAGCAAAAGGCAGAGGATCACCCTAATCACTACACCCACCACCACTATCACAGCTACCACCACAACCGCACCTCCTATCTCCACCCCCATAGCTACTACTACCACCACCAATCCACCCACTACTATACCTCCTACCACCACTACCACCACCACTCCACCCACTACTACTATCTCCCATCCCACCACCACTACTACAACCACTCCACCACATCCCACACACATTCCACCTCCTATATACACCACATCTACCACCACTAGTCACCAAGCCGGTCCGCCACTCACACTCAATTCCTTGTTAGACCCTCCCTACCCCATATTGGGTTAGAGGAACAGCTAGCCAACCTTAACTGAATTGTTCTAAAGCTTCTGGCTACTGATGAGCAAAGAGGTGCACAGCTCAACCAGCTGATGGAGGTGAATGCTGCTTAAGCTCAGGAGATCAGGGAGTTTAGTGAAAAGACTAACCTATATGAGAGAGCTCTAAGCTGAGCCCACCAAGCACTTACAAGTCAAAATGAGCTTGTGTTAGCGTCAGTAAAGAAGATTGAGGAGCTGGAAAAGAAAAATAAGAAGATTATGCTAAAGCTGAAAGGGTCAAAGAGCGAGCCTCTAAAGATCAAGGACGATGATGGTGATGATGGAGATGATGATGATGATAAGGAGGATGATGATGAAAGTGAAGAAGATATCAAGGAGGGAGGATTGTGCCGAAAAGATCAAGAAGAGGATGACCAGGAAGATGATGCTTCTGCATCAACCTTTCCTCTAGGTCAAGAGAGGCGGACCAAACGAAGTCAAGACAAAGGAGCCTCCACCTCCGCTCCTCCTGCTGAAGAACCTGCAATTCAAGACAAAAATAAAACTCCACAGTATGATGAATATGATGTTGTTCTCCTTCAGCAAATCAATTCACAATTCACTATGATTCCTGATTTGCAAGGGATCGTCAGATGGCTAGTGAGCTACACTCCCGAAGAAGGAGAAATTATACATGATTTGACCGACGAGCAACTTGCTGAGATGTTCAGACCGAATCCTGATGAAATTGTTAAAGATGCTCGAGAAATAGATGTTATAAGTGATAATGAGCTGAAAGATGTTGATGAAATTAAGATAGAGGATGTCACTTCTGAACACTATCCAGAGTACACTGACCGTGAGGGAAATGTGATACCCAACTTGGGTGATATTTTCTACAGTGCTACATTTGAGAAGCTGGATGAGATGGAGAAGGAAAAGGAAAAGGATGAAAACCAAGCCCAAGCTTCAGATACAAATGTTGATATCAAGAAGGCTGAATGGGCAGCTTGTTTTGCTGAAACTAGAGCCCAACTCATGACTCCAAATCAAAATGACTACACCAAACTCTACAAAGTCAAGAAACATCAGAAGGTGTCGGGAAAAATCATAGCTTGGGCCTATTTTGAAGACTTAAACGTATATGCTATAAAGAGAGAGAATGATATTAAGTACTTCAGATATCCACATGATCTGAAGACTCTCCCTGGTTTTGAGCTCAACTGACTGGCATGCTTGGATCTACTATATGCTAATCAAAGGAAGATGTCAGTATGGTTTGAAGCTGCACTAAAGAAGGAATACCACACCAGGTGGGTAAACTTCAGACCTCAAAAACCGAAGAGGTACATTCACAGGTCTGAAGTGGATCCTATATCAGGGAAGCCAAAAGTAGTGCTTAAGTGGTGTTCCCCGCGCACAATGTCAAAGATTCCCTTACGGGAAATGCCTCAGGACTTCACTCCATATTTCAAATGGTAGTATTATGATTGGAGGACAGGAGAAGCGGTCATAGTTCTGAACAAAAAGGGAAAAATGGAAATTATCAGGGTATTTGACCCAGTGTGGCTTACCAACTTGTCGGCTGAAGATGTCTACACGCTATACAAGTGGCCACTGTTCTAAGACACACAAGATATTGTACAAGCCCTACAATTCCAAAATGTGATACGACTTTGTTTTGCGTTTGAAATACACACAGGAGTCACAAGAGAGGAAAAGTACAAGAAATTTGAAGAGCTTACGAAGAATGTCAGACAATATAGTAAACTAGGTCCAAGGGGGAGTTTGTTGATACATATGTACCTAGTTTATATGCTTAATGTAAAAGTCTGTCATGCCTTACATATATGTAATGAATAGGTTAATTGAAATATAATATGTGGTTGATGTTTGTAATGTTTAATATTTCATAGTATTATTGTGTGTTAAAGTATAATGAACTTAACATATAGGTTTGAGGTTGTTATGCATAGCTCTTAGTCAATAATGATTGAGAAATGTGTTCAAACTTAGTCGTATGAGTCTTCTTGCGAATGGACTATACGGACCATACGCATGAATACCTCATGCTAATGGACAAGTCGCACGACTAAACCGGGATACTGGATTAGTCGCACGATTGAGACATAAGATTGATTCAATCGCACGACTGAAACTTTAGTCATGCGTATGGATCAATCATATGATTTAGTCGCTCGACTGAACCATGCTAATGGTTCAGCTGTACGATTGGAAACCCATAACCTATAAATACCACCTAATTCATGGAAAAACATATTCTTTTTGAGAAAATTAGAAACAATTGAGAAACACTTGATACTCTTACGAACCCTAGCCTTCTAGAACGTCCAAGGAAACCTGTCCAACTTCATAGATCAATCCTGATCGATCTCTACTCGTTCAAAACGTTTAGTTTCAATCTTAAATCGATTCGGTAATTGTTCTCACTGATTGGATCACCAATTAAATAGGATTCTGCACTATTTGATTTGGTATAAACGTAGAATTTGTTAGTATTCCATACGTACACGGTCCTGATAGAATTCATGATCATGTGCCTAGACGCCCCACTATCAATAATCTAGGTGTTAGTGATATCGCTATAGCGGACACCCTGCACATTCAAAGAAACTTATTAGTTTAGATTTGGGACCTATGCTTTAACTGGCTAGGGCGACCCTAAGGAATCACACATCATGAACTCAACCCACTGTCGATTAGAGGATGAGGGCATATCTTTCTTCATCTTCTCCTCACTATCAGACATATCACTTGATTTTTCTTTCCATAAGCCAGTTTTGTGTAAAGCCTGTTTGTGGTAAACAAACGACTTACTTATGGTTTGAACTTTAGGTTCACTAATACTCTTAGGTGGAGTATTAGATCTCATTTTAGAAAAACTTAGTTTTGAATCATAAAGTTCAATTTTCTTTTTGGGCGTCTGATAATAAGGACAATTAGGAGAGATATGTCCTTGTTTTCCCCAATTGTAGCATGATCTCCCATCTATAGATTGAAGAAAACTTTTATGTGGTGTTGAGTTAGGGAAGAGTGTGAGATATGTCTGGTTGGGTTTTGTCACTTTTATTTTAGATGTTTTAGCTTCTTTAACAAAATTAATTGTTTTGACATTTTGAACATCTTTACCTTTCATTTTATTAGGACTTTGATGATTAACACGTTTGTGGTTAATTGGATTAGTCATTTGGGTTCAGAAGTAGACGTGTATGAACCTGACCTTAAATTAACCCTTTTAAGTTTATTATCCAAATTCTCAACATTCATCTTTTCTTTTGACTTCAAATTAGGATCCTTCTATTTAGTGATAGATTTCATAGTTTTACCCACGATATCAGGATCACTAACCAGAGGAGTAGACACCACATGATCCTTTACTGGATTGTTGTTAATTGGTCTACATTTAGTATTCAGAAGGATTTATGTGGTGGCGGTACTACCTTGTAACCCAAACCTTCCCTATTATTTTGTTCTTTCACTAAGTTTTGAACTATGTGAGAAGAAGTAGCCAAACTGTGCAGTTTTTGTTTTAAAGAATCTACCTCGACTTTCAAAAATGCTTTTCCTTTTTTGTTTCTTCTAAAGAATTTAAATAAAAATTTATACCACCCGATTGAATTAGAGCAACAACCTCATTTTCCCTTAGTTGTTTCCCTTAAAGTTCTATCTTTTCTTTGAAACTGCACTCATTTTTTTTAAAATACGAATAACCTCAATGCAGAGTTGTAAATCATTTACTAGATTATCATTATGTTCTAATAACCTAGCAAATTTCAAATCAATGCTTTCTCTAAATTTTTCACATTCAATACAAACATGTTTTTCAAATAATTGGTTGGTTGAACTTACATGTGATGAATCAATTGAATCAGCCATCAAAGCAGAGTTAAACCCTTCGGTGGCTGGAGATTCTGAACTTGTGGCTCTAAGCTCTTCCTCAACAAGGTGATCTACAACATTCACAGCTTCTTCAGTATCTGACATCGTATGCTCAGCTATGATCCATCATCCAGTGCGTCGACAAAGACAATATTTGATTCCCCAGGAGAAACAAATCAGAAGGCCCAGTCTTGCCTTTCATCACCTTGAGCAGTCAGAGCCTTTGTTTATTTACTTGAAGAAGCAGTTCCAATCACGTCCTTGTCTTGACGGTTGAATGTGGGAAATGGGTTTCCATTTCCAGTTTTCTTGGGCTTTACACATTCACTTTTAAAGTCCCCCTTTTCACCACATTTGAATCACGTGACTTTAGTTTTGTCAAAACCAAAAGTCGTATCTTTAGTAGCTACTAGATTTTGCCCCGTCTTCTTCACAAACTTTTTATCTCTTCTGATTGCACTCGCCAAGGCCCACATTATGTCCATTCTTTCTAGCTCATTCTCATCAACTTGCTCGTAATCTTCATCTACAAGATGACAATTTCCAATCTTCCTTGCAACTAAACCATCATAAGATTGTACAACTGCTGCTAGAAGATCCATATGCTCCTTAGCCACTTCCACTGTGACATTACCAAGATTCTCGGTCTTCAACTTTGTAGTATTGGCCTTAGGAACTATGTATTTGGTTCCAGATGACCCTGGCATTTCAGTTCCTGAAGTAGTGGTTTAGGAAGGAGCCGAGGAGCTAGACACGAATGCTGTTTGTAATGGTGCTCCTAAAACAGCTGTGGTCGGAACTGAATTGTAAAGTGAAGGATTCTGTACATAGGATCCTTTCTTTGACTTGTACTTTATCCGCAGTCCTTCCTCCGTTAACTTCAAGATGAAATCATTTATGTCTAATGTGGAAAGAATGTCGTTATGTCTCAGATTAGACACAAATGAATCCCCTTTCTCTGGCAAAACCATTAGCAAAGCTTGAAACTTTATCTTCCATCGATGTGGTCACGCCAGGAGTGTGCAGCTCACTTATCAGATCATAGAATCTGTCAATAATATCATCTAAGCTCTCATTTCCTGTCAAAGAGAAATTATCAAATTCCTTCTTAATAGCTTTAGCCTATAGTGCCTTTAACATTGCATTTCCATAATATATCTTCTCCAAGGCCTCCCATAGCTTTTTAGCCTGCTTGCTCTCAGAGAATTGATGAAAGATGTCCATTCGTATTGACTGAGTCAATAAGGCATATACTTTCTTCTCAACATTAAACATAATCTTCTGAGCTTCACTCATTCCTCCCAAAGTTAACTTGACTCCATTTGCATTGACTGGTACAGTGTAACCAGTCTCAATGGATGTCCAAAGATTATGATCAACTCCATTTAAATAGAGCTCAAACTGTTGTTTCCACTATGGGTATTCATCTAACGTTAACAGCTTTGGCAGTTTGTTATGGTTTCCTATCTCAATCTCTAGAAATAGAAGCTCTGGATGCATGAGTCCTTTCCAGCAGTAAACACAACAAATTGATCTTCCATTTCTAAAAACTTGGTACTTTAAGAACAGGACAGTTTCAGTCGTTTGAATGGGCAATGATTATGGATCACTTGTGTGAATGAACAATGCCAATGAAGTCAATCGTGCGTTTGGATTTAGTCATGCATATGAACAAGATGAATGGAGCCAAACGACTGGAGTTGTTCAGTCGTGCGAATGAGGGATACGACTGAGTTCAGTTGTGTGAATGGAGTATACGAATGAGTTCAATCGTACGAATGAGCTAATCGTGCGACTGAAGGCTGATGTTTTTGCAAAATCAAATATTTTGACACTTTGACACAAAATACGATTTTCTTAGGAACCCTAATCTGCCGTATTACAAAAAAATGAAACTTTAATGCCTGAAAACATCGAAAACACCTGTTGAAGCAAAGTGGTGACTCTTTTGATTAAAATGTAGGTTTTTGACACTGAAACTAATCAAATCAAATGCAAAATCATGAGCCAAAGCTCTGATACCACTTGTCAGGGACCCTGTACATACAGAGTACTAACAAATTCTGCATTTTAGAGATCAAATAGTGCGGAATCCTATTTTAATAGCAATCCAATCAGTGAAAACGATAATCCGATCGATATAATAATGAACTAAACGTTAAGAAGGAGTAGGAATCGATTAGGATCGAACTATAAAGTTGGACCTGCTGTTTGAGACGCTCTGGACGGCTAGGGTTTATGTGTATTCGAAGTATCTCTCAAAGTGTTGTGATTTTCCATGAATTAGGTGGTATTTATAGGTTAGTGGTTTCCATTCGTACGACTGAACCATTAGCATGGTTCAGTCGTGCGACTAACTCATCTGATTGATCCATGTGCACGACTGAAGGTTCAGTCGTGCGACTGAGTCAATCTTATGTCTCAATCATACGACTAATCCAGTCTCCTGGTTCAGTGTGCGACTGGTCCATAAGCATGATATATTCATGAGTATGGTCCATAAGTATGGTCCATTAGCATGAATAATCACCCGACTAGGTTGAACACATTTCTCGATCATTATTGACTCAGAACTATATACAACAACCTCAAACCTATATAAGAAGTAAACTTCGATAGTTTTATTCAAAAGGTGAATAAAGCTTTCAAGAATTAATTGCTTTTGGAAAATAATTGTCATTCAAAACATATAAGTACTTAGAATCATATTGAAGCTTCGAAAGTTATATAAGAATTTATTCCTAAGTTAAATTCCTTAGTATGTAATTATTAGTTTTAATGACATAAGTTTCTTCCGAAGTCAATTTAATTTCTTCCAAGAGAAAATCTGTCTTTATTCTTAAAACTCTAAGGAATATCTATTTTGAAAAACTTTCTTTCAAGGTAAAATAGGTTTATATGAGTGATATATTAGACAACATTAAAGACACACATGTTTAAGAAAACAATCTTGAAATTAATTTAAGAACATATACTCAAAGTTAATTATACCATTAGCTGATACAAGATATTTAAATCTCTATTTATCAAATGTTTTTGTGAACAGATTAGCATGTTGATCATTTGTGTTAACTTTGAAAAATTTAATCAATTCCTTTTCAAAATTATTTCTTATCAAATGAAACCTGATGTTGATGAGCTTTGTCTGTCTATGAGTGATGCACTGGATTCTCTGTTATTAAGATAACACTATTGTTGTCTATGTGGATAGTTGTTTACTTAAAGTTGAATCTATAGTATATCATCTGATTCTGATTGTAAAGCACTTAAGCATAGCAGGTTACAACAACAATGTATTCCAATTCAGTAGTTGATGCAAATACATAGGATTATTTCTTGCATTACCATGAGACTATCCTTCCACCAAGGAATTGACATCCCCTAGATGTAGACTTTGTAATCATGTTGACTGGGTTAGTGAGATTGAGATTTTCGCTTAGGATCGAATATGGTAATCGAGTCAAAGATTGAATGGCAGAAACAAACAATTAATAAACATTTAATGCAAGAATATACTCATAAATGCTTTTGTATATATTGATGAAGGTGATTGATTAAAGAGAATAAAAGACAAAAGATATTCTAAACATCTATCAACCATCGTCTCATGTACGAGGTTGTCTCCTCTATTTATAGGCAGACAAGTTGCCTTTTTCCAAAATGACTAAACACCCCTGACCTATTACATCAGAATTAGTCTAAGTCTTTATCCGCATTACATCTTGTTCATCCGCATTGGCAAATGCGGATGAGTTGACTTGATCAACATTTCTTTACTTGATCTTCCGCATTAGTATGTTGGTCATCCGCATTGGTTAATACGATGAACAAAATCTTGTCCGCATTTCATCTGGTCTTCCACATTTGTTAATGCGGAAGAACAAATACTTGTCCGCATTTGTTCTTTCCCTTCCGCATTAAAAAATGCGGTAAGACAATACTTGTTCTTCTGCAGGATCTTTATCTACATTTTTTCTTGGACTTGTGGGAATCCAACAGAGCAAGCATCAACTCACCCATTGAATTGGCATGTATAATCATTTCAGGGTCCAACAATATTCCCCCTAAGGATTATACAGCCTATGTTCTTCAATGTTTGGGTATTGATTAAGGTTGTGTTGATTCTGCTGGGTCTTGTGATGGTGTAAAAGGTGTTGCAAGAGCTGGATTGAAAATTGCCTTTATCATGTTGTCAATTTCTTGAGCTTCTTGCATCTTTTCCCTGCTTTGTACATGGATCTTCATTTTACTCATATTGTGAATGGCTTCTAGTGGTAGTTTCTTAAATGAAATTGGTTCCCAAATAGACACTGTAGAAAGCCCATCCTTGTGAATTAAAAGAACACCATCTACATCAACTTCTAGTTTGACAATGTTGACCAACTGTAGAGGTATCTTCTTTTTCTTTCCTTTCTCCCTCTTGGCACTAATCTGATTATATGCCATCTTTAATATTTTGATGCACTTTAGAAATAAATACAGATCTTCTTCTCCTACTTTGTTAGATATCTCTCTGAAGTGCCTTGTGTATATGTAGTGAATATAGGATTGATTTAATAGTCTCACTTCATAACCACTAAATAGTCTGATTTTTGCACCTTCTTTACCTCCCCACTTCCTCTCAATCACCAATTCATAGGTCTTCTCATCATAATAAACATTTGGGATTGGTATTGAGGAATGAGTGCCAACCACCATTTTTCTTTTCAATGATTTTGTAGGTTTCACTTTTAGTTCTGGAAACACTACTTCTTCTGTTGGTTTTGTTTGTTTCATATCTAGAGGGTTCTTAAATGATTTGTCTTTTCTCATGCATATGGATTTTAATGAATTGAAGTTGTTGGTTCTCTTGAACATTTTAAGTATGCCTTCGAATTCATATCCACTAAACATGGCATTATGGTTGATCAGTTCTAGATTAGCCAGTTCTTTTAGGTCATGAATCTCAAGGGCATTAACTAGAGTAGAGTACTCAGTAAAAGTTGCACCAGCCCAAAGATTCTTTTAAACATGAACATATTCCATGAACTATCATACTTCCAGGCAATTATTTTCTGGTCAATTTTGCCTTTTGGAGTAGATACACCTCTAATCATCTCAGAAGTGGTTAACCCTTCCTGAAGTTTCAGTTGTGAGGGTTCAACAAACCACTTTGGATATTTGTGAAGAACAGGTGCTAGATAGTCTTGATCTTTATGTGTAAGTTTCATGTCTTGTGCAGATACTCTTGATCTTGGCTTTTAGTTGAGGACTTCTTCTTCTATCCTCTTTAGCCTTTCTTTCTTTTCATTGATTAATCTAAGTGTGGCAGCTCTCAATGAGTTAGTTTCATGTTTCCCAATTTCCTTTTAGTGAAGCCTTGGCTGGTGAGGTAATCCTTCATTTCCCTATCAGTCATCTTATAGGGATTAGGATGTAGAGGTTCAGTAGTTGAAAATTGCTTCTTCATAACAGACAGCTTTGACTTGTGAACTTTGGGTGCAATAGACTTCTCATAATTTGTTTCAATCGTGGGGTCCAACAATTTGTTGACTTTCTCTTCTTCTGCTTTCATGCCTTCATATGTCATGTTAAATACTTCGTCAGCATCATACCCATGATTGATCAGGAACATGGCTTTTATCATAAGGTCATCTGTTTGTGCCTTTACCACCATTTCATCCAGAGATTTTTCTTTTTACACAGGACTATCCACATCCACAGCCTTTTCAGCATCATATCCTCCTTCTATTTCTCCTTCTTCCAGATCAATAAAAGCAGCTTATTTCTTTAATTGAGCCTCAACTTGCTCATGTTCTTCTAGGAATTCAGCTATAGCTGCCAAGCTTCTTGGATCATCTCTTTTACTTTTCTTCACATGTTCTTCTTCCACTATTGGTCTTTTTCCCTTTGCTTTTTCAGATAAATATTTTCTCTTTTTGGTATAAGTTTGAAGTGAAGGACCAGAAGAGGATTCAGGCTTTTTAATCTCCTCAGGCACTTTTTCAACCTCGGTTTGTATTTGTTCATGGTCATCAGCTGCTTTTTCTTCCTTTTCCTTTTCTTTTTCACATAACTCTCTGATCATATCTTTTTGCTCCTCAGACAATGACACAACAGGTAGTATTTGCATACTCAACTCCTTCTCCAAGGGAACTGGAGATTGAGGAATAACCACAATGGGTGTAGTGTTAGTCCTCTAGTTGTTAGGATCTGGTATTTGAACGAAATACCTACTAATTAACGTGTAAACCAAACCAAATAGTGCGGAATCCTATTTGATTGGTAATCCAATCATGGAGAACGCACGTAGACACAATAATGTATTGAATCTAACGTCAAGAATCGATTAGGAATCGATCTACAGCGTTCTATAAACTTGGAGTACGAACTTAGAGGCTTCTGGACGACTAGGGTACGTCTGGAGTCGAAGTGCATTCAATGCTTACGTTTTTCCACGAATTAAGTGGTATTTATAGGTTAGGGTTGCTCATTCGGGCGACTAAACCATTAGCATGGTTCAATCGTGCGATTGAGTCATACGGTTGGTCCATTCGCCCGACTGGGTGTTCAGTCGTGCGACTGAGCCATTCTTATGTGACAATCATACGACTGATCCAGTCTCCTGGTTCAGTCGTGTGACTGAGTCATTCGCATGAAGTTCTTCATGTGTATGGTTCATTAGCATGGGCCATTCGCATGATAACTTCATGTTGTTAAGTTTGAATGTATTAAACATCATAATGTTATTTATATTAATTCAATCAACCACAAACCTATATAATCAAGTCAATATGCGTTAAACAACTCATTAATAAAATATTAAACAAGACAAATCACAAAC